>PVJO010027317.1:0-19763 GCA_004026905.1 Hystrix cristata | reverse complement strand
AAGATATCGTTTGGGTTAACTGTAGTAGATACAAGTAGAACTCACAGAGAAAGAGCTTATCGTCCACAGGAAGCATAAAATACTAGGAAGTTTGCAATCCAAGGTCAGTATTTTCATTTTCAGTTTTGCTTCAGAATTTGAGAGTTCTTACACAGACCAGTTTATGTAGCTGTTAAAGAGTAGCATTTGAACAAGTGGACGAATAGCTGAATTTGGATTTGTTAAAACAGCTCTACCTAACATCCTTTACATAAAAATGATTTCACATTGATGGTCAGGAAGCCTAATTGGCTTACTATATGTTAATTGGTTGTACACAATCTCTCTTGTATGTTTAATCCTCCAGTGTGGAGCAGAATCTGACTTATGAGTGTAAATCCTGTAACTGAAAATTTTGTATGTTGATACTTCAAATACTAAAATAAAATGGAGGCATGAAAATATCGTTTTCATGTTTATTACTGATATCAGAAGGTAATCTTTAAACCTATGTGCGTATTTTAGATGGACTTTTGGGGGGGGTGCTGGAATCAAAGTCAGGGCCTTGCACTTGCTAGGCAAGCGCTCTACCACTTGAGCTAAATCTCCAGCCCCAGGTGGACTTTATTTTTTAAAGAAGTTTCAGGGTCTGACATGTGTCCACCACTGTAAATATCATACATGGTAGTTTCACTGCCCTGAAAATCCTGTGTCTGCCTGTTCACTTCTCCTTGTCTTTAACCCCAGACAACCACTGATCTTTTTACTGTCTCCATAATTTTTACTTCTCCGGGGTATAATACAGTTAAAATTATACAGTTGATAGCTTTTCTAGATTGACTTCTTTCACTTGCAAAAATACTTAGTGTTTAAGTCTAGTCTTCTCCATGCCTTTTGTTGGCTTGCTAGCTCATGTCCTTTCAGTGCTAAAATTCTATTGTCAGGATGCACCATAGTGTATTTATTTGTCCAGTTACTGGGGGACATCTTTTTTTTTTTTTTTTTTTTGGTGGTGCCAGGGATCAAACTCAGGGCCTTGTGCTTCCAAGGCAAGCACTCTAATCACTGAGCTAAATCCCCAGCCCTGGGGGACATCTTTATTGTTTCCAAGTTTTGGCAATTATGATGAATGAAGCTTCTGTAAACACCCATGTGTGGGGTTTTTGTAGACATAAATGAAACATGATTACTGGATCATATGGTGAGAGTATGTTTGGTTCTGTATTTTCCAAAGCAGCAGTACCATTTTTCATTCCCACCAGCAGTGAACGAGAGTCCTGTTCCCCCACATGCTCACTATCATTTGGTCTTGTCTGTGTTTTGGATTTGGCCACTCTGCTACGTGTGTAGTACTATCTTATTTTAATTTTCAGTCTGTAATGACAAAGATTGTTGACCATCTTTTCATATGCTTATTTACCATCTGGATATCTTCTTTGGTGAGATGTCCAAAGAACTCCTGGGGTTGGTTGGTTGCTTGGTTTTGTTTTGTTTTTAATTGAGTCACTTTCTGTGTTTTAAAAGTTCTTTCTGTATTTTGAATAACAATCCTCAATCAGATATCTTTTGTAGATATTTTTCTTCACTTTTTGGCTTGTCTTACTTTCTTGAATATTCCTTATTTTTTCTTAAGTATTTTCAGCTTTGAGAACATCTTCTAAACTTTATTTTCATGTCTGCAGATTAATATCCTAAAATAATTTGATTATTTAGAAGTTCATGTTTGTATTCCAGATGTACAAAGCATTGATTCCACATCCTTTTTTCTCATCAGACTTTACTTTTCATTTTTTTGAAATGAATGAATCTTGTAATATGCCTCGATAAATGTTCTTTTGCTGCAGTAGCCACTCATGCTAATATAAGGATAAGGCAAGGTAAAGTGCTTTCCAGCAGTTTTTATGAAATCAATTACTTGACAGTTTTAAGTATTTCAAACCTGCGCTGTACTCATCAAAACACATACACTGTTTGGTAATTTGCCTAATAATATTTCTCTCAGACTCAATTCTAGAGACTGAGAGCTTTAGTAGCAGTATTTTTTCTCTAGTAGCCTGCTTTTAAAAGAGAAAAACTGTTCAAATGTAGTCAATGTATTTTATAATTCCATTTGTTTATTCACATAAAGGATGGGGCAAAGCATAATGTAATCTTTTAGTCAGAGGAATGTATCTGTAATAGTAGAGAACTAAGTCTTATCTTACCCCTGTCCATTGTTAAAATAAAGTTCTTTGTTCTCTGCCTAATTCAGTTTGCCTATAGTATTTCCAGACCTTGGTTATTATGTTAATTCGCTGGTTCCTTTCACTGAAAGGGATCAGATTTCTGGCAAGCAGGCTGACTGCCTTCCTTAGCCACTCTTTCTCTGTTCCACAGAGTAGTAAATACTAAGCTTGAAATGAGGGGAGACAGTTGAGAGTATGAAATGGAAAGAGAAGCAATTCATAAACAAGAAATGATAAATACAGGTGAACAGGAGGTCAGTCTGTTAAATGAATTGGGTTTTTGTTTTTTGCCATGGAAGCTTTAGCTTTTTAATGAAGAATGGCACATGGATTGTGATTTTTAATTACAATTCAGAGAAGATAGATTGGCTGATGTAATTAGGTTTTTCCTTTTTTAAAAAAATACATATTAAATAAAGGAATATATATAAGATGGGAATTTATATTTTTCTTAGCTGTTTTCCAGAGCAGTCAAAAGCTTGGGAATAAAAAATAGTCCTTTTTAATAGAGGTCTACTTATGCAAGTTTTTTTCCTCAATTGAAGAGTAATGCTGCAGTGTATTATGGCCTATTGCTGGAAATTACAAGTAAGTACTTACTGGTGTTAGACTGCTGTATGCTGTCTCAGAGAAAAATAGACATGGTTTTAGTTCTCTAAAAGTTTTATTACTGTGTAGTGTAATAAATATAATCTAGCATTTTCGAAGTAGAAATTAGTAGAATTTAAGTTACTTGGAAAGTTACATTTAGCACTTTAAAAAATCTTACTAATGAAGCAATACAAATAAATTCAAATTTACTGACATGATTATATAAATTTCCAAAAAAAAAAAATTTCCAAAGCAAAGTAAAACTTAGAATATAAGGTAGGCTCCTTTGTATTAGTATGTTAATGAGACTATATCTACTTTTTTAATCAAGTGTTTTTAATAAGGGTTGTGGATAAATAGATAATTGATAAGTAGGTAATTGTTTTTTACTGTAGATATTTTTATACATTTTCTGTGTAACAAATCAAAACATGAATATGCCGAAGCTTCCTCTGTACTTCAGAGGGAGTGTAAATGCAGAGTTGAAGTTGTATAAAAATAAATCAGCAGACCCACAGATGGCCTCATATATATCATCTGCTTTGGATTGGCAGAATCAAATTTACTAATTCACTACACCATAGATTTCTTTTTTTCCTCTGGAATGTGGAATGTAATTTTACTATAAGACAGGAATCCCCCCCCTTTTTTTAAACAGTATGTCTGCTTTCATTTGTAAATAGGGGTATTTTTAAAACGTGCTTTAATTGTGTGATAAATATATTCTTAATGAAATTCATTGCTAGAAACATTCTTACAGATAAAAAAAAAAAGACTTCTCAGAGAGTCTCATCATCTTGGTGTTAGTTTATCTGAGTGCTTTATGTTCACAGGAAGAGCAGGCAGCAAAATTGAAAGCTGAGAGGATCAGAGTCGCCCTGGAGAAGATTAAGGAGGCACAAGTGAAGAAGGTGATGCCGGCTCTGCCTGGTTGGGGTTTTCATCAGCTTTCTGGGCTTATGAAGACTTGGCTTGTTCATTTCATATTCCTCTCATTTGTGGAGTGGTAGGCAGGGATTTCATTCTAATAATGTATTTTTTGCATTTATTTCTTGTGTGTAAGATACAGTATAAAAAGAATGAATTTATTCTAAAGTCTCTTAAAAATAAAACAATAACCTTAATATAAGACTCTTATCTATTATTATGTTTTTTAAAGGCTTTAAATTCATTTAGGTAGCTTACTTGATATACAACTTTTATAGCCTTTGTCACATAATAAAGTCATTATTTGTGTTTTAATGTATACTTAGACATTACTTAGAATATTCAAATCGCTTTCCAGGATGCCGGTTTTTGGTTTTCATTTGGTTTCATTTTCACCTGTCACAGCTGGTAATTCGAGTCCACATGTCTGACGACAGTTCCAAGACGATGATGGTGGACGAGAGGCAGACCGTGAGACAGGTGCTGGACAGCCTGATGGACAAATCCCACTGTGCCTACAGCTTGGACTGGTCGCTGGTGGAAACCATTTCTGAGTTACAAATGGGTTAGTAAGGTCATGGCTTTCATTGTTTCTAAACTTCTGTGTAATCCCTACAGTTTTCATGTTTTAGAAGCATTCCAAGGCATTTTTTTTTCTTTTCCTGCAAAATTAGTAAGCAGTTTACCTCAACTATTTTAAGAGTTCTTTGAATACAAGATCATTTCCAGTTTAAACTGGCTATGTACTCATGTCTTTGTACTAGCATTTAACTGTAACAGAAAGAAAACAGCAACAAATTTCAAAAAATTAGTATCTAGAATACGTTCTTTAACATGTATTCAACTTAAAAAAGAGGGGATGGAAAAAAGCTGGAGACTGAAGAATGCCATGCTGCAGGTCATTCTAGTCCCAACACTTCCATCTGTCATTGGTGTGACCTTCATTAACTCACTTCACATCATCAGGGCATGTTTCCTTATTTATAAAACATGAGTAGACCAACACATAAGGGCCCGGGCCATTAGTTAGTGTCAATTAAGAGTCCGTGATTCTGGGCTGGGTGTGGGAGTGTGCACCTGTAATCCCCACACTCAGGAGGTTGAGGCAGGAGGATCTCCTCAAGTTAGAGGCCTGTTTGGCCTATAACGTGAGTTCAAGGCCACCCTGAAGTACCCAGTGAGAATCTGTCTTGAAAAAAGGGTGTGTGTGTTGGGGGGCGCAGTACAATATGATTCTGATTTGAATCACTCTGAAAGTTTTCATGTCTTTAATGCAATCCTGATGAATACTAAATAAAAAAAAATACTGTTTTTTGTTTTGCTTTTTTGGGGGGGGACAGAGAGAATCTTTGAGGACCATGAAAACTTGGTTGAAAATCTTCTCAATTGGACAAGAGATAGCCAAAACAAGCTTATATTTATGGAGCGTATAGAAAAATATGCACTATTCAAAAACCCACAGGTAAGACTAAATAACTCATAGAGGTCAGGATTTTTAGATATGTGTCTCATTTTATTCTCTTGCTGCTAAATTAGTAAAGAGACTGGCAATCCCTTGATTGGAGTCTTGTAGCCTCAACCCCCGGAGCACTCATCACCACCGCTGAGGTATTCAAGGCCTGGCCCAGGTGTTGGCCTCGCGGGAGGGAACTGAGTGGGTGCAGGAGCAGCTCCGGGGGATTACCAGGTTTCTCTGCTCTGTAACCGGAGCTGTGCTGAACCCAGTAATTTATTTGGTGAGTTTCTCACCTCATCAAAGAAAGGGAAATCTTACCTCCAGCCATTTATCTGCTATTTCATTTTTACTTCTTTTTTGAATTTCTTATAAATCACAATTACCTTGATTATAAAAGACTCCACATTGTAATATATATTATCTTTGTTACCTTTATTCCAAAATCATGTTTAAGTTAATACTTCCTAATACCTAGATATTTTACAGAAACCAATAGGTGAGGTAGGACAAGAACTCCATAATGCAAAGCAGCAATGAGAAGAACAGCTGCAGTGCTGAAGGTGTTGAATAGCTTTCCTGCAGACTTTTTCTCTGCTCATTTTAGTGAAGGATTCATATGTGGGGACAGCAGCACATCTTTTTGTAGTAATTGTGAAAAATAATTACACTAACAATTACAATTCAGGTTTTAATTGAACCAAGAAAACGAGATTGTTGGGACTTCTTCTTAAAGCCAGAACATAAGTTTTCTGCATCTGGATGTGCTAAGCGTGGCATATTTTAAGGAAATTTGCCTGACTTGTTGTGTTTAATGATTATAAACCTTTCAGGTACTTTCATTGTGCCTTTTGTTAGTTATTTCAAACATACTGTCAGCGTTGCGTGTGGCACCACTGTGGGACTTGGGAGACGGCAGTTTATGGGGAAATTCGAGGAAATGTTGAAGCAAGGAAGAGGCTATGTGGAGCCTTTTCACAGTGAAGCCCTTCAGCTGGGCTCTGTGCAGAGCAGTGCTCCCCTCCTTCTGCACTCCAAAATGAACCCAGAGTTACTGTTTCTGTAGAGGAAATCGTTTATGTGCCTGTGCCAAGGAAATGATAGGATAGGTTTTTCCTTTAACTTCCATTGTTTTTCCAGAACTATCTTCTAGGGAAAAAGGAAACAGCTGAGATGGCAGATAGAAACAAAGAAGTCCTGCTGGAGGTATGCCTCTCCTCCCCTTGTTCTGCATATTGTGTACATGAAATATTAAGTACCTCTTCAAGCCCAGTATGGTGTGCTCCATATTTACATGACAGTTGTAATGCGAGGAGCCTATATTTTCTGATGCCATGAGGGGGAGAGAGAATTCAGCTGTGTGAACAGGTTAGGCCAGTGGAAGAACCTTTGAAAAACTATTTTTTTGCCAACCAATATTCTAGTGAACTAAAAGAAGTAGTAAGCTTTTAGGGGTTGCTAAGTGGGAAGAAGGGCTAGTTGATGAAAGATATAGTTGTGTTGTTTTTACCCACTTTTTCAGAGAGAAAGTTGAATACAATTAGCTGTTCACAAAATATTTCAAGCTTTAGCATAAATAACTCAAGTTTCCTAATCATTCTTTGAAAAATCTAATTTTGCAGAGTAATAAATATAACTGAATTTTCAGCTTTTATTGATTTTAAAAAATTCAAAGAAGTTGCTTCTTTGAAAACCTAATAAACTCTTACCAACAAGGCAATTAGGAAAATAAAGATCAGCATTTGACTTTTGATAGTGATACTAGCTAACATTAAGGAAAAAAATTTTCCCAATTCATAACTTTTCTATACTTTGAAGACAAAGAAATTAATTGAGGTTTAAAATGTCCTGTATTAGTGTTTAGTGAGGATTTTCTTTCATTTTTATTTTTTATTTTTTTTTTTTTATTTTAAACCAAGAACATGTATTGGTACATTTTACATACAATGGTCACATTCATTACATTTATTTTGTACCTATACATGATGTATCTTAGTTCTCCCCCTCTTTCTCGCCCCTCCCCTCTGTTCCCTCCCTCCCTATTTGCAGCAGATTTATTCATAATTTTCCATATTTTCCCTTTCCCTTTTCTTTCCTTTGTTGCCTTTCTGCTTTTCCTCGTCTTTCTTTCTAGTACTCCTCTCCTTTGTACATTTTCTGCCTTTTATATAATATCTATTACACCTCTTTGTCCTTATTTACAGTTATGGTTTCTCATATCAGAGAAACAATTCGATGTTTTTCTTTTATAAATACATTACGTTTAATATTAGATTTTATCTAAGCATAGACAGAATTCAAATTTTGAGTTTGCTTATATTCCTTTCAACCTAATATTAAATGTTTCAAGAAACAAACACCATTTGTTTTAGGCCATATAAATTGATAAAAGTTTTCAGTTGTTATTGATCAGTCACTTACCATGTCGCTTTGCTTTTCAGGGGGCTGGTGCTGGGATTGAAATCAGGACCTTGCTCTTGCTAGCCAGGCGCTCTGCCACTGAGCTAAATCCCCAGCCCCTGCTTTCTTTTTAACTTTATTCCTTTTTAGTTTGCCAGCTAATCTAATTTGGAGAAAAATTTAATACTTAGGTTAACCCTGACATTTTAATTATATTTAGTACTTAAAGTATGTTGTTTAGAAATGCATTTTAGTACTATTATGTACAGCTGATGTTTCAAGTTAGATAAAAGATCATAAGCAGAGGTTCACTGTTATATGTGTGCTGGAATTTTTACTTATTAAACATTTTAGGATTGCCACAGTTGTTCCAAAGTAAGTTCATATTGTGTTTAGAAAGTTGAGATTCAGATAAAAATGAGCAGCACGGTTGCAATACAAAACCACTCTGGTTGAATGTCGTGGATCTCTCAGGAGTAGACACAACTTTTTCTGAGGATCCTAGATCATACATCTCTGCAGCTCATCTTGTTACTCTAGGAATGCTTTTGTGGAAGCTCTGTAACTGTGCCCGAAATTGAAGGGGTCCTTTGGTTGAAAGATGACGGCAAAAAGTCCTGGAAAAAGCGGTACTTTCTCTTGCGAGCGTCTGGTATCTACTATGTCCCTAAAGGAAAAGCAAAGGTGGGTCCCTTCTGCAGGCGTTTGAGCTTCTGTCTTGCTAATTGCTTTTCATTTTTAGTAAATATGTCTTTGCTTTTAGTTCATGGAGAACAAACAGATTACTGTGTTTATAATCTATCTATTACAAAGACAAGGAAACTCAAAAATTTTTCACTTCTCTGATCATTAGTTGGGCCCATCTCGTTTCTTTTACCAATTGAAATCATAGTTTTATTTATTATTTTTCAATCTTGGGCAATAGGTTTTCACTTGATATAAGCAGCACTTTGTACTAATTCAAGGGCAGAATTATTTTAAGCACTTCATTGTGTCATCTAGTCCTACGACAATCCTATAAGCATAAATCTTTGCCCCCGTTTAACTGATGAAGAAACCTCCAGTGGAGAATCATTGCATTTGGGATATGTCGTATAGGCACTGAACTACTTGATGTTTCCTTGTTCATTCCAGGGAGCTCTCTTACATGCTATTGTATTTAACACATGCCCTGCTCTACTTAAAGTATCGTTAAATGCCAGCGTTTCCAAACAAATTCATGTGTTTTATGAATAGCCCGACGATAAGCAAAATGAACTGCTTTTTTGGGTTATATTGTGGATTAAAGAAGAAATGTTTGTAAACAACTTCATTGTCTTCTGCAAAATAGCAGTAATTTCTGCTTAGTAAAGTTTAGATTCTCAACTAAAAATAGTAACTCGCTGTGGTATTTGCTTCTCTGTACACTGTCCTTACCTTGATCTCTGGGGTGTTTTTGTTCTAGGTCTCTCGCGATCTGGTGTGCTTTCTCCAGCTGGATCATGTGAATGTTTACTATGGCCAGGACTATCGGAACAAATACAAGGCGCCTACAGACTACTGTCTGGTGCTAAAGGTAAACACATACCTCTCCTTAGGAGCTTTAATCAATATTAGATATAGGTTGTTGGACATTTGCAGTAGCTCGGATCTCCAGCAAGTGTACTATTTTTGCTTTATTCTGTAGATTTAAAAAGGAATGATAGGGCTGGGGATGCATCTCAGTTCTAGAGAGTACTCACCTAGCACGTGTAAGTCATAGGGTTAGATTCCCAGCACAGCCAGAGACTAAGAATAAAAAAGAAGAAAGAAAAACTGAAGGGAAAACCATGTACTGTACCACAGCTGACCCGTCTCCAGTTAGCCCTACTCAGATTCATGCTGATAAAGAGTGGATGCTGATTATAAACTTTGAGCCCTAATATGCAAAATATATTTGATTCTATATTTGATATTTGTATTTAATAGGAGGTTTATTTTGGGAAACGTACACCAGGGCTGACTGTGGGACGCATGTTCTGTGTTTGGGTTGTCTTCCTGTACATGCCCAGCAGAACGGTCAGACGGCGCTGTGCCCAAGTTCCAAATACGTGGCTTGTTAGCAACACCTCAAGTCAACATGTTTATTTCTCTTTTCTCTGAGACTTGTCATTTAGTTCTGGAGAATAGCATTTGTGTAGGATGGGGGGGTGGTTAATTGACTTTGACAAAATTAGATGGAATGGTAACTCCTGTATTAAATAACACTTTCTCGGAAACGCCACTATAATTCTTTAAAGTCAGAACAAAGTAATTTCACCCAGCTGTTTTCAAAGTGGGACCCAAGTTCCCCTGAGAATTAAGATCATGTTGTTAGAATTGTTTTTCTAATAATTCTAATTTTTTTGCCTTTTGCACTCCGATTCTTTCACAAATGTACAGTGAAATTTTCTACAAGGTCACATAATGCGATGCTATCGTTTCTCTGTTGACTAGTGTCATGTGTTTTTGATTAATCTCATTTCTTAATGTTTTTCTGCTTTAATTTCTAATAACATAAATATTGAAGGGGTAGAAAAACTCCACTTCCATCTTCTCAGAGGCCTGTCTTGTTGGGAAAATTAAATTGACTTAGGGGACCGGGAATTTAGCTCAGTGGTTAGAGTGTTTGCCTCGCAAGCATGAGGCCCTGAGTTCGATTCCCAGTACCAAAAATAAATAAATAAATAAATAAATAAATTGACTTAGGATAGATTGACAAGAATATAATCGTGATGCAAGTTTTATGAGGCACAGGCGCCCTCGTAAAGCAGTAAAGACCCACAGGTATAGGAGGAGTCTCTTACTCTATGCCAGATTGCATCAGGAGTTGTGCACAGCAACTACATTACATAAGGAAGCATAAAAGATAAGCATTATCTTAAGAAGGCCTGTATCTCTTATCCATGAGTGAAAGCATGTAGTATATTGCTCATACAGACAGGGCATCTTTCACCAAGAATTTCATCTTCTGTTTTCAGGAAACAGCACAAAGATCCAAGTATTCTTTTTGGGTCTGCTGTTTTTTAAGTGACTTTAACGTAAATAATCAATATGCCAGAGTAGTATTTTTTACTCCTTCGATCGGCAGGCATGACCTACATAAAGTAGTTATTTAGGGTCTCATAACATGAACACAGTAAGAGCTATTTCAGTGGCTCAGGTTTGCAAACAGAATTGTGGAAAGAATAAGTCCATGAACCGAGGTACCACTGTACTTACCTTTTTTTTTAAAGGAAAAAACCATTTTCTAGAAGCTACTCAACAGTCCTACCCTTGAGGACTTGTTTTTTGAGATAAGGTCTCACTAAGTTGTCCAGGCTGCCCTGGGATCCTCCTGCCTCCGCCTCCCAAAGTCCTGGGGTCATAGGTATATGTAACATTGCCCAGCATCCTTGAGGATTATTGATCTAAAGTACATTCCAACTCTTATACCATTTACCGAGAAGGTGTAAAAAACCATTGTACTTGCACCTCACTAGTCAGAAGTCACACCTGTGGGACACAGGTGAGGGACTGGCCTCTATCTGATAAGAAGTAGGAGGAGGAGGCAGCTACTGTGGGAAAGGAAGCTAACATATCTGTCACAATCTGTACTAATTATGAGCACCAGCTCTTACAGGTTGAGCACCCTTCATTTGAAAATCCAAGATCCGGAATGAACTGAAATCTGACTTTTTGAGGAATGGCATAACATTCAAAAAGTCTCAGATTTTGGTCGGGCAGGGCAGGCACCTCAGTAGTAGAGCTCTTGCGTGGCATGCACGAGGCTCTAGGTTCAATCCCCAGCACCACACAAAGGAAAAAAAAATTTGTTTCAGATTTCCAGATTAGGGATGCCCAAGCAATGAAGTCTCTCTGCAGGTGTTCCAGAAACCTTAAAGTTTTGTGATCTGAATCCCAAGCATTCTAGACAAGGAATACTATATTACAGTTTGCTTTGTAACTCACAGAATTCTGAAGGGAATTTTTGTGTCAGGGTTTTTTCTTAGGTTTGTTTTTACAATGATCTGTGTAGTTCATGCTTACTTTTAGTGACCTCTGTATTCCATATTTGTTTTTATACTATTAAGTGGGAATAAGCAGACACAGTCACATCGTTCATTGCAGAATCTAGGGGACAGGCCTGCACAAGAGGGAGCACACACCAGCCTCCAGCCTGTCCTGACGCCCCCCTCCCGCTCTGCAGGCACAGGACTGAGTTGGAGAGCGGAGGGCCTTTGCCCAGGGCCATGCCGCTGCTAGGGCTTAAAGACAAGTCTTTTTTCCTCTGAAGTCTGTATGAGATTTCGCCTCTACAAATATTTTGATTCCTTAGCATGAGTTCTAAAGAAATGCTGCAGCACAAGCCCTACACAAATGCAAGCTTAGTGTTTACAGGGCCTGATCTTCCTGTCAGCTTCAGGCTGAGTCCTTCCAGTGAAATGTCAGATGCTGGAATATGCAAGGTTTGAATGACAAGTATGGTGAGTGTTTAAATTTAAAATTTTTTATTACTGTAAAAGGCATATTGCCATTAATCCCCTTCAAAATACTCTGCTTGCCTGAAACACTTAGCCCAGCATTTTTGCCATTTTCTGAAGTAGTTCGGGAGTCCTTTTTCATGAGGATCTTCAGTTGTGTTGTCAGGGCTGCCTCGGTGTCCTGAATCCATTCAAAACATTTCCCTTTTGTGGTCATTTTGACTTTGGGCAAGAGCCACAAGCCTACAGTGGCAGATCCATTGAATAAAGTGGATGAGAACACAGTTTTTTTTAATCACACCTCATAAAAACACGAGAAAGAATTCCCAGAACTGCTTCAGAAAGTGGCAGGAACAACAGGATAAGGGTGTTGGGTGGGGAGTATTTTGGTGGGAAATGATAGCAGTGTCTCTTCTACATAATTTTTTAATTTAAACATTCACCATGTACTTTGATCGCACCTCATATATACACTTGTAGACTGTCACATTTTGGTAGTTTTTAAAAGGTAATAATAAAAGTAATAATGGTAAGTAAAACGTATTCATGAAATTTGAAAATATAGGAACAAGCAGGATGCATGTTGATACATCTGAAAGAGATACACATTTTCTGAAATGCGTATTCATCTGTAATTAAGTTTCTTAAACGAAACCTGTGTTTTAAAAACTTGTACACCCCATTTATTATTAGTCTAGGGCTTGCCTTAAGCAGATTTAAAATTTCGTCCCGAACAAGTAAGACAGGATGATTTGTTTCTCTGTGGAAGGCAGGAAAGGAGGAGCAGTTTGCATTGAACTTCTGCAGCACTGTTGCTCCAGAAACACGCTCTGGGTGGTAACCGTGGAAGTGATGAGGGAGAGTGCCACCTAGCTCTTTTTCTTGCGTGCCACTCAAATTAATTTTCAAGCCTGTATGTATGTGTTCCAAAATAACAGCAAATCAGGTAGAAAGTGAAATGACAACCTTTCTTGTAGCTACTCATCTGTTTTGAAGTAGTTTCTTTGGAGTCATTTTAAGAATCTCAATGCTGAGATTCTGTTTTTTAGCAATGAAGGTGTCTTCTGTACTTGCTCGTAGCCCTCGTACATTAGCAGTGATAGCAGGACCTGGTAGGAGGAAGATTTTACCCCTGAGAAGGCAGCAGTGTAACATAACAGGTCTTGGGTTCTGGAATTAAATCGAATTGGCTCAGATCTCAGGACAAACATTGAGTGCTGTCTTTAATCTTCTATCCTTCTTTCTTCTCAGAGTGTGGAGATCATAGTAATAGAGTTCTTATGAGGATTGAATGAGCTTAAAATATATGAAATATTTCACATAATGTCTAGTACATAATAAGGGCTCAATAAATGACATCTTTAATAAAATATTGGTATATTAGTGGAACAGCGA
The DNA here is from genome assembly GCA_004026905.1 of Hystrix cristata. NCBI lineage: Eukaryota > Metazoa > Chordata > Mammalia > Rodentia > Hystricidae > Hystrix > Hystrix cristata. The sequence goes on along the minus strand of PVJO010027317.1, from coordinate 6,333 downwards.
CTCCTGAGGTATTAATAGAGAACTTGAATAAGGACTGCTGTGGATTCCTTTATTATGTGGGAAGATAAAAAAGAAGTTTTAAGTCACTGAAATGAATTTTAACCTAGCAAACAGTCTAGTGCTTGGCTTACATAAAATCGAATCATTGTATCATGGTGCTCTCCAGGGTATTATCCAGATTCCTGGGTTAGAGGCGAAAAGGATAGAGCATAATTTTTTATTTTTCCCCGATACTGTTCATTTATAAACCACCTTTTCATGTAGAGAATGGATAGCAGCACGCATGCACACCCAGGGCCTCTGCTGTAGTTGAACAGACCCCCACGCGGTCAGACAGGGTTGTAAATAGCCAGCAGGGAGCAGATGCGGATGAAAGCTGAGTGATGGAAGCCTGCCGCAGCCCCACGTGCAGGCAGCGCCTCTGCGGAGCACAGCTTTCCTCTCACCCTGGCTGGCAAGAGTGGGAAAGCGCTTTCCCAGACAGCCTGTGTTGTCTTCGGCACAGAAAGTCAAGGGCCTGCTCTGTTTCGCTTGTCACTGTATCCTAAAACCTACTGGAAGCATCTAGCAAATAGTTCTTGCTCAATAAATATTTGTTGAATGAATAAGTGAGGTTAAAGTCCTCTTCCTCCTTACATAGAAATACAGGACTCCTCTGTGTGTCCTCCTTTGCACTTTTAAAGGTCCCCAGGACAGTGGCTTTCTTGGAGTGTGATTTCGTGTGGACCAGGACCATATTCCAAGAGGGCCCACTGCTGTCGGGAGAGAAAGCTGTTGGGCACTGTTTTGCTGGCCTTTCATTGATAGAGGGTTTGTTATTTAAAGCTGTGCCCATGGCCTCCACGGGAAAGGTGGTTTGGGTAGTGAATGTTGTCTTACGGAGGCAAGCTCTATAAAGTGCTGAACACAGTGGTTGCCACACACTGAAGGGACTCACTTGTAGACTAGTATTCAACAGTGCAGGTAGAGATTTGTTTTATTGATCTCATGGATTCCACAGCAAATAAATGTGGGGGATTTTGGATAAATTCTTTTAAAGCTGTTTTCATTCATATAATTAAACACAAATTTAAGTATTTTTCAGGCAAAATATAGCCATTATTCCATTTTTAAGAATGAAAAGAACAGTGATAAAAATAAAATCCCAACTTCAATGTGGTTTGAGGCTTTTCTTCCCAAGACACTAGTGATTGAGGCCCAGTGGGATTGAACTAGCTTAAATCATTGTGTAGCCAAAGTCAGGTACACACACACACACGCACGCACGCACGCACGCACGCACGCACCCCACCCCCCGGCTTCGCTGACAGCTACACTGGGTCATGAAAACCGAATGTGGAGGGCGCCCTGGAGAAGCTGCTGGTCCCGCTGGAGGGTGCACACGCACTCCTGCACTGGGGGACCATCTCCCTCTGCCTCTCTCTCTCCATCGTCTGGGTCTCTTCCCCTGCTCGCGTCTTAGGCACTGGTCTGTGCTGGTCTGTGCGCTTTGTGTCCCTGGCCAAGTGACTCCTCCAGAGAAGCCCTGAGACCTTCCCAAAGCCCGTCTCTCATTCGCAGTCACCTGACCCGTGATTTCAGCAGGTTCAAAATGAAATCAGACTTTCTCTTCCCCTTTCCTAATCTCGCAGGTTAAGAGTTCTGCTAAATTACCCTTGATGGCTAACCTTGATGGATTTTGTTTCTGTCAAATGTAGAAGGGATATTTGGGGATTTCCCATGTGTGAAGGTTAACTCGGACAGGTTGACCTAAAATTTAATCCAAGTTTCACTTTGTAGAAGTGTGTGTGGGCTGTTTTATTTGGCCTTATGACCATATGAGAATATTTATTATCTAGCTCTATTTATTATTTGGCCATTACCCTAATAACGTACCAGGATAAACGTAAGCCTTGATAAAGGTTATTTTTCTCCAGTTCCTCAGAAGATTCGTTTGGACTTTACCTTTAATCTTGCAGCACCCACAGATCCAGAAGAAATCTCAGTATATCAAATACCTCTGCTGCGACGATATGAGGACGCTGCATCAGTGGGTCAGCGGGATCCGCATCGCGAAGGTACCTTTCGCTCTGATGCGACGACGGGTGTTCGATGAGGGAGTTTTGGTTTCGTGACAGTTATGTGCGTGTCTTGTGTTCGTGGTTTTGCGAGCGCTCAGTTTCCTCAGGCCCGTGTCTGATGTTTTTAAATGATGCCTTTCTTCTTGGTAGTGAGAGCAGTTGGTATTCATGGATTAACACTGCTGGTCAAAGCTTGTCCGGCATCCCAGCGATTTATTTTGGCTTTGGAGAGTGTATTACAAGATTCTCGTAGCTGAGGTTAGCCTAAGCAAGGTAACTTTTTCATTAAGTAGTGATCATTTAGCAACCAGATTCGGAGCAGCGTCTTGAACAGTGCTAAATATAAGGCCCTGGATCAGTAATTTGGTGTGAAAACTATTTATAATGAACATAAGAAAAATCAACTGCTAACTTCTTGCTGTTCTTCTGTGAATGAGGAAAGATGAGTATGTGGTAATTTTCTGGTATTATAAGACTTTGGGAATTTACAGATATTAATAGATCTATAATCAGTAAACAGAAGCATGCCCCCCTTTGTTGCCTCTTCCTTCTGATAACTAGTGCATTCCGTGTCATCATTTACTGCCTCTGTCTAGTACGGGAAGCAGCTCTACGCAAACTATCAAGAAGCCATGAAGAGGACAGAGTCTGCCTATGACTGGACATCCCTGTCGAGCTCCAGTATTAAATCAGGGTCCAGCTCTTCCAGCATCCCAGGTAGTTCAGATCTGCAAAGTGCTATCTTAGTGCCAATGTGGAAACTAATAGGAGACCTGATTGCTTCAACTTGATTCATAAAAACCAGATTATAATTTCTAAATTACAATCAGTACTGTTTTAAATTGTTAAAGCAGGCAGTATCATGGACCAAGTCACAAATGTATTTTAGTAGGAAATTAATATAGAGACTTCTAAAGCCAGGAGTTTTGTTACTTATATGTATGAAGTTTATCCTTGCATGAGCTAAAAAAAAGGTTTCTTGGCAAAATCTTTGTCCTCAGACTCCATGAAGAGGCTGCCTTCCTTCCATACAGCTCACCTGACACTGCAGTCTAGCAGAAATACTAGGAATTAGTTCAGAATTTTAGTTCATGAAGCCATTTAAGTCATCAAATTTTCTAAAATTTTTATAGGAAATCAGTGATACTCAAATAGGGCTTTCAGATTCCCACATCCTTTAAGTATAAACAAGTTTATATCACTTTCAAGATGTTCCCAAAATGAAGTCTGTGCCCCTAAAAGCAGATTTTTGTTGTTGTTGTTCATTGATTTAAAAACTGTATGATTTTATTTCATCCCTAAATAATTTAAGACAAATTTAGGATGTATGTATGTATACATGTTAGTGTGTACATACATATATCTCCTTGTTTTATCCACTGAGCCTAGAAGCAGTGATACCCCAGTAACAAGAAGATGACCTGAGTGTGTGTAAGGGACTGAGCAGTCAACCTAAATCCAACTGCCAAAGCTAGAAGAGTTTGATGATGAAATACATAATGTAGTGTAGGGTACTAACCCAAATTACAAAATAAGTATCCCTGAGTCCATAATAATAAGTTAGTGAATAAACAAGCAGGAAGAAACAAATATCTTGTACAGATGAGTTCTGAAGGGCTCAGGTAGTCACCCTGCATTCAGAGAGGTGGGCCTGTGTCCCAGAATCCAAAGGGCATCAGAGCGTGGTGGGATCCATGCAGTGAGAAGCCAACAGCACAGTGACCAAGAGTGGGGCCATCATGCAGGAGATCACCTCGTGAGGAGGGCAGCCTATTTCTCCTGTGTTCCTCTTCCCCAGATTCATCCATCTGAGTCTAACTGAGGGGAAAACATCAAGCCAGAACTAAGAAACACCATCAAAGTCATCAAAACAGGGTTCTTTTACTGTAATTTTGTCTCTCGTGGTGAACTGTTTAAAAAGAATCGAGATTTCCTGTCAGGCGTGGTGTCTCACACCTGTAATCCCAGCACTCAGGAGGCTGAGGCAGGAGGATCACTTCGAGTTTGAGACCACCCTGGGCTATGTAGTGAGTTCAAGGCCACAAACTACGTAGTGTGACCCTATCTCAAAAAGAAAAAAAAAAAGATTTCCTATTACCCCTAAGATAAGGGAAGTTTTCTAATAAAAAACACTAGCTGCGTTTATAGTAAAACGAGCTGAGTAAAATTAACCCACTGCTGTTCCATACAGCTTTTGATCCTGTGTGAAAGACCGGAAAGTGCATATTTATACTGTCAGAATAACGACTGACAGAATCTCCTTTTCACTGTTTGTAACAGAGTCTCAGTCAAATCACTCTAACCAGTCTGATAGTGGAGTCTCGGACACCCAGCCCGCAGGCCACGCACGCTCCCAGAGCGCCGTGAGCTCCATCTTCTCGGAAGCCTGGAAGCGCGGCACGCAGCTGGAGGAGTCCAGCAAGGTAGGGCCGGCGGAAGTCCGGGGCTCACTTGGTGCTCTCCGCTCCTTTTTTAGGACTCTGACTTGCGGCCATATCGGTCTTCTCCCCACATCTTCAGGCTGGGTAAAGACCTGTGGATGTGACTTCTCCTGGGAAGTGGGTATTTGCTGTTTGGCTCTAACAATCTAAAACAAAAACTGGCTGTTTATTTAACTCCTTTATCAACGGCTCAGAATTTTAAGATAAACATTTCCCTCCTTTCTACCTTTAACCAATTGATGGAGCAACACCATGCAATACCAAGGCCCTGTAACTAAGTGTGTTCCAGAGAAACTGCTTGCAATTGTTCTGCATCCATTATTAATTGAATTTATTCAGACTCATTCCTTATCTTTTAGGGTTTTTGACATTTCTCAAATTATGCTTTATGGTAGAAGACTAAATTCAAATGAGTCCCCTTAACTATGCGACTGAGCCTTGCATAGTGGGTTATTCAGACACTGAAGAACGAGTGTAATTATTTCAGGACTGTAAATTTAGAAGAATAGATCCTTTGAGTGGGCTGATGGGGCAGTGCTCCTGCAGTAGGCCTCGCAGATCTTCTACGGGAAGGAGGGTCCTCTGCCTCGCGCCCAGCGCCGGAGCCGGCCCGACTGTCTTTCTACCTGATAATCACTTTGAGCTCTTTGTTCTTGTGGTCAGGGTCCCTCCATACATTTACAGATGAGAACCAAATGGGCGTTTCTTCCTTTTTGAAGCATTTCTTCTTTAATTTGCAGTGATAACTGGCCCCGAGGGCGGGTGGAGGAGGCAGTAGTTCCCCCGTGTGGAGGCGAAGAGGTTCTTCCAGAAATGAGTATTCGAGAATTGGTTCTAGGGACCTGAATGCTCAAAACACGAACGGTTCGTCCAACTCCCTCGTCAGAGGCTTACACGTGGAAGAAGTAATTCTCATTACCCTGAAATCAGTTGCGATGAAGCTGATACTCTAAGCACACGCTAGAAAAGCTGGTTTACATAATTCAGATATCTGAAGCGAAATCTGCCTCCCGGCATAAGTACTGGGCCGAGAAAGGCAGAGGCGGTCGCGGAGACAGGGAAGCGGGGAGACCGGCCCTGGGTGGCCAGCACCCGCCTCCCCCAGCAGCGCGCCCCTGCCCGCCCGGCGTCCCGGGTGAGGCCGAGGGGACTCTGCCCCTCGAAGGGTGCCCCAGCTCCCCTCCTGCGCCGGAAGCTCCCGCCTGCTTTCTTCTGGCTTCTTCCGTGTGGCAGTTCCGTGATCTTCTGCAGTGTTGTTTACAGAGCTTTTCTTGACAGCTCTCGGCGAAGCAGTGTGCAGAGGCGCCGCGCCCGCCCTGCCCGTGTGCCGCCCGCGAGCGCTGCCCTGCGGGGGACGCCAGCGCCACCGCGCCCACCGCGCCGCCGGCAGGATTCCGGCCTCCGACGCTCAGCGCTCGCCCGTCTCACGCCGGCTTCTTGTGTTTTCTCCCCCGTGTACTCTTTAGGCCAGAGTGGACTCCCTGGGCCGGCCCTCCGCTCCGCTCGCGGCCCCGCCGTCCCCGCAGACTAGGACCGCGGCGCCCTGCGCGGCCTCCCAGCCCTCGCCGCCGCTGCCCCCGCCGCCCCCGCCACCCCCGCCGCCGCCGCCGCCACCGCCGCCACCGCCGCCGCCTCTGCCCAGCCAGCCGGCGCCTTCTTCGGGCTCTGCGGCCACCGTGTTCGTCAAGTACAGCACGATCACGAGGCTGCAGAACGCGTCCCAGCATTGCGGCTCCCTGTTTAAGTCCCCAGCACCCCCAGGCGTGCCTCTGCCCCTGGCCTCGCAGTCCATCAACCCTCAGATCCTGGTGCCCCCCAATGGCGTCGTCCCC
>PVJO010027316.1:0-19836 GCA_004026905.1 Hystrix cristata | reverse complement strand
TGCCCAAGATTCCTTTGGCTATTCTGGATTTCTTCTGGTTCTATATAAATTTTAGAATTATTTTTTCTATTTCTATGAAGAAGCTGATGGTATTTTGATGGAGAATGCATTTAATCTATGTATCATTTTGGTAACATGGCCATTTAAAATAAATGGCCATTTTGATTGTATTCGTTCTGCCTATCCAAGAACAGGGGACATCTTTGCATTTCCTTGTTAGGTTAATTCCAAGGTATTTAATTTCTTTCTTTCTTTCTTTCTTCCTTTCTTTCTTCCTTCCTTCCTTCCTTCCTTCCTTCCTTCCTTCCTTCCTTCCTTCCTTTCTTTCTTTCTTTCTTTCTTTCTTTCTTTCTTTCTTTCTTTCTTTCTTCTTTCTTTCTTTCTTTCTTTCTTTCGAGATAGACTTAGAAAGAGTCTAAGTCTAGACTGGCCTTGAACTTACTATGTAGCCCAGGCTGGCCTGGAACTCTCAGTGATCCTTCTGCCTCAGCTTCCCGAGTGCTGAAATTACAGGCATGCCATGCCCAGCTGGCTGTATTTAATTTTTTCAGTCTGCTGTGAATGGGATTGTTTCCCTGATTTCTTTTTCAGTGGGTACATTCTTGGTGTATAGGGATGCTATTAATTTTTGTGCATTTATTTTGTATCTTACCACATTGCTGAATTTATTTATTAGTTCTAAGTCTTCTGATGAACTGTTTTGGATTGTCCATGTAAAAGATCATGTCATCTGCAAATGAAGATATTTTGATTTCTTCCTCTCCTACTTGGATCCTTTTTATTTCTTTCCCCTGACTAAATGGCTCTTATCATTTTACAGTAGGTCTTTCTATATCTGCTTTCACGAAGGTTTTTTTAATGATAACTGGATGTAGGATTTTGTCACAGGTTTTTCTGCCTCTATTGACATGATTGTGTGATTTTTATCCTTCTGTTTATGGGATGTATTACATTTATTGATTTATTTACAGAATTTTGAACCATGCTTGTGTCCCTGGAATGAAACCAACTTGGTCATGATGTGTGATCTATTTGATAATCTTTGGTAGTCTGTTTGCAAGTATCTTTTTGAGGTGAGTTTTTTGGGGATTTTTTTGCATCTATTTTTACTAAGGAAATTAGTCTATAATTTTGTTTTTGTTAAGTCCTTCTCCAGTTTTTGGTATTATGATAACTCTAGCTTCAATAAATGAGTTTGGCAGTGTTACTTCCCCTATCAATTTCATGAAAATAAGAGGTATTGTAATCAATTTATTCCTGAACTTCTGGTAAAACCTATCAGGTTCTGGACTTTTCTTAGTGGTAGTGTTTTTATTACTGCCTCATTTTCATTGCCTGTTGCATGACTATTCTGGGTTTTTATATGTTCTTAGGTTAGTTTTAGTCATTTATATGTGTCTATGAATCTATCCATTTCTCCAGTTTTCGAGGGTGTTACCTATAATCCTTGTGGTGGCTAATTTACTCATTGTCAACCTAAGTGGGGAAGAGCCAGCTGAACTAAGTCAGCAAGGTTCTGGGCATGGAAGACCCACTTGAGGATTTTTGTCAGACGGTATAAAAGGAGAACTGGAGGGCAGGATTTCAGCTGATCTTCTTTGAAGAGCTTTGTTCTAGCTGTTTTCTCTGGCTGAGCTCCAATCTTTGCCTGCACCAAGGATGGCTGCTGTCCTCTTTGGAGGCGCTCTGGTCTTTGCCTTTGCCTTGAGCGTTGTCTCTTGGCTTTCGGCACAGATTCCTCAGCTCCCAGCACCGGCCCTCGGGCTTTTAGGCCCAGAAGGGCCCTCAGGCTTTCCCAGCCCTTCAGTCTTCCATCCTGGATTCTTTGGCCTCCTGATGCGGACTTGCACAGACATTGCCGTGGGCTCCAGGCCTTCGGCTGGAGGCTTCGGGTCTCTAGCACAACAGCTCCCTTGTACTCTTGTACATTTGACTCTATGGGGAGATACTGTCAGCTAATCTTGTAAATTTCTGTGTCCTGCATCAAATCTGTTTCTCTTGCAAATATTGACTACAATAATCCTCCAGATTTTAGCAGTGTGTGTTGTGATTTTGCCTTTTTTATTTCTAATTATATCGACATAGGTCTTTTCTTTCCTTTTTTGGTAGGTTTAGCTAAGATTTTGTCTGGTTTATTTATCCTTTCTAAGAACCGACTCTTCAATTCACTGATTCTTTGTGTTTTTTAGGCTCAATCCATTAATTACCACTATGATCTTTATAATTTCTTCCTTTTACCAGTGTTGGATTTGAATTATTCTTGCTTTTCCAGAACCTTGAGGCACATCATTAGATTATTTATTTGGGCTAATTATGTTTTTCATATTTAGGCATTCACCCCTATAAAATTCCCTTTTAGGACTGCTTTCATTGTATCCCATGTTCTGGCATGTTGTACTGCCATTATCATTCGATTCTAGAGAAAAAAAAATTTTGTTTTTGAGACAGAATCTCAGTATGTAGTCCTGGCTAGCCTTGAACTATGTATCCCTAGCTGGCCTTAATTCATGACAATCCTCCTGCCTCAGCCTCCCAGGTGCAGGATTACAGGTGTGTACCACCACACCTGGTGATTCAAGGAAATTTAAAATTTCTTCCTTAATTTTTTTTTTCTGTAACTCAATGAATATTCAAGAGTATATTATTTAATCTCCATGTGTTTTCACAGTGTCTATGATTTCTTTTGCCATTGATTTCTAGTTTCAATGAAGTATGATCAGATAGTATGCATGATTATTTTGATTCTGTTGTATTTATTTAAGCATGCTGTATAGCCTAGTACATGGTCTGTTTTGGAGAAAGTTCCATATACTGCTGGGAAAAATAACATTCTGTTGTTGAGCGGCACACCCTAGATATCTAATAAGTCCATTTGTTCAAAGGCATGGTTTGACTCTGATATTTCCTTGTTGGGTTTTTTCTTTTTTTTTTGTCTAGTTGATCTGTCTATTTGTGCTAGTGGTATATTAAAATCTTCCCACTATGATTGTGTTGATGTTCATCTAATCTTTTATGTTCAGTAGTATTTGTCTTATAATGTTGGCTGGGAGAATATTTGGTGCATATATATTCACATTGTTATCTCTTCCTGTTGAATTGTTCCCTTTTCCCAGTATGCAGTGACCTTCTTTGTCTCTTCTGATCAGTTTTAGCCCTATGTTTGCTTTGTCTGGAAATGGGATATCTATCCCTGGTTGCTCCTAGTATACTGTTGCATGGAATGTTCTTTTCCATCCTTTGATTTTTAGTCTATGAGTTTTTTCATGGATGAGGTGTGTCTCTTGTATGCACCACATAGTTGGATTTATTTTTTGATCCAGTTTGCCAATCTGTGTCTTCACTGGGGGAGTTAAGGCTATTTACATTGAGAGTTATTACTAAAATATACTGACTGATTCCTGTCATTGTTTTATTTTTCTGTTGCTGATTACCACCACCACCACCACCACCCCCCCGCTTAACTGTTCATCCTGCTTGATTTAGTCTTTCTTTTAGACTCTTTAATATTTTTGGCCTCGCCGTCTCTGTTTAGCACATCCTCGAGCAGGGTGATGGATAACCTCAGCAAGTCTACAGTAGGGTTAGGGCAGGCAGTTAGGGCTGATTCTGTTGCTTTCAACTCCACAGAAGTTCAGGCTGATCCTGGCCTCTGGTTGTGGGCTTGGGGCCTGAGTTGTTCAGGCTTCGACACTCTGGGTGTCTCTTGGTAGTCCTTTGTCAGGGGTAATTCATACAGCAAAGTCACAATGTGGGCACAACATGGGTTAAACTACAGTCAACCTGTAGGACCACAAGTATAGCCGCTTAGCTAGTATCGATCTGATAGGGAATGATTCATGCAGCAAGAGCACATGGAAAGAACAAAGGTATTTTTGGAAAGGGTTGGCTCCAAATGCTGTGGTTACCGCCCTGGGCAACTGATGCCTGTCTGGACTTTCTGGACCAGGTGATGATAATTACAGTGTAATTTCAAGTTATGCTTATCCCTTATGGAGGCATGTAGGCCTGGCCATTTCGTCTTTATCTCGAGGCCTGGCTTTCTTCTGATGTGCCTCCTGCCACAATTCTGATGTCTTTATTTTTCTGCTGACTTCCTTGAGAGCCCTGTCCCTCTCTGACTGTATATTTATTTCTATCTAACTTAGCTGCTTATAATAGAACCACTTTTGTTGTCTGGAATATTCCTTTTGCAATCTACAGCTCCCAGAGTTATGGTTTCCTCGTTGTCCAGCTCTGGGACCCCAGTGAGTGCTGTGCTCTTTTTCTTTACTTTGCCAAGGGTCTACCAGTGTGAGTCCAGTCTCTGTCCTCTTCCTCATTTTCTGGCTTTCAGTTTCTCTGTTGCCCTTCTCTGCGAATACCCTACTTGCTGGGTTCCCTCTCCTAGTGGAGTGGGAGCATAGCTAGAAGCCTGTCCCAGGGGTCTGGCTGCCACTGCAGTACTAACTTCCTTTTCCCAGCATGTTAGACACCTTCCCAAGATGGTATATTCACTGGACCTGGGGTCTAAGGGGTGCTTCAGTCTAGAGGGGGCCCTGCTTCCTGTTCTGTACCCCCCTAATACTGTGTTTGTATGGTGATTTTGTCTTTTAGGCTGATTCTCTATATCAGGCTTTGTTCTCTTGTGTACCTCTGCCTCTGGTCAGCCATGATGTATGTCTTCCTGTCTTTTATTTTGAGATAGATAGGGTTTCACTATTGCTAAGCTGCCCAGTTGTGATCCTTCTGCCTCATCTTCCAGAGTGCTGGGATTTTAAGTATGTGCCACCATGCTTGGGGTATAGTCATCTTTACTTCACATATGGCATATTTTATTATACAAAATTAACTTTTTCTTCCATTGTTAAATCTAACAGATTTTTCTTATTAATTTCTAGATTGTGTCATGCTAAAGTATAAAAATATTTTCATGGTTTTTTTCCCTAGCATTCTTATCATTTTATATTTAATTAAGAATCTTTCGGGCTGGGGATTTAGCTCAGTGATTACAGTGCTTGCCTAGCAAGCACAAGACTCTGAGTTCCACCCCCAGTATCAAAAACAAAAAATAAAAACAAAAAATCTTTCTTCATGAATGCTAGGAAAGTACGCTACTAGCTCCAACACACACACACTTTTATTACTCTCCTTGCCTCCCACTAGCTAAAGTGGGGCAAAATGAATCACATGGTCAACCCTTTTTTTTTGTGCTGGGGATTGAATTCAGGGCCTTGTGTTTGCGAGTCAAGAACTCTAACTACTGAGCTAAATTCCCAGCTCCTACCAACCATTTTTAAAGGATAGAGAAATATACTGTACCTCTTTTAGAGATGGCAAGAATTTGTGGCCATTTTTCCATTCCACCATACATATATAATATTTATTCTTGTGTTTAGTAATTATTGTAGAAAATTTAACATACATCCCTACTTTCTCATAGTCTAATGTGAATTATGTCTGACCATGACAGAGTAACTTCTCCCTTCTCTATATCTGCCGCAAAGCACCAGACAACTGGACAAAATATATAAAATAATTCTTTTCAGACACTGAGCAACAGGCACCAAAGGATTATGATCCCTGAAAGAAGGGAAACAAGCAAGATGACTCCTATGATCATCTGGCTTTTGACCTTGAGGCACTTTCTGATCCATGGTGTAGGGAGACGAACAATGGGCTTGTGGAAATCAGGAGACAGAGATTAGAGTTTGGAGAAACTGGGGTGGTTGTAATTCACGAGGTAGAATACTAGAAAAAGAGTCCTACGAGTCTACACAGAGATCCTTTGACTTTTTGGACTGATTACTAATCTGTGCATACATAGACTAAAACACCTTCAACAGGATACAGAATTATTGAGAAGCAGTAAGGTCAACAAGAGTTCGAACACTGCACTCTGGCCAGCCAGAGAGAACATTTTACACATTAGTAGAGATCACAGAATGGTCAAACTTTACCAGTAGGACTAAACTCTAACAATACTTGAAAACAGGTTATGAATAGGTCAAGGAAATCCTCAAGTAACTGAACTGTCAGCTGAAAAAAAATTAACATTCATTAAACAAAGGCAATAAAATCCACCATTCAAAATCAAAATATTAACTATGTCCAGAGTTCAGTAAAAATGAGTAGTAGGAAAAGAAGCAGGAAAATATGATTCAAAACTAGTAGAAGGTAGAGAAGGTCATGAAATAGAGAAGGACATGAAAGAACAAAGATGATAGAATTTAAAAATTATTGTAAATAATTTAAATTAAAGTAAAAAATTTAGGGGGAATGGGGATTTAGCTCAGTGGTTAGAGTGCTTGCCTTGCAAGCACAAGGCCCTGAGTTCAATCCCCGGCACTGCAAAAAAAAAAAAAAAGTAAAAAATTTAAGCCAGGCATGGTAGCACACGCCTGTAATTCTAGCACTCAGGAGGCTGAAGTAGGAGGATCACCATGAGTTCGAGGCCAGCCTGGGCTACATAGTGAGTTCAAGGCCAGCCTGAACTACATAGCAAGACCCTGTCTCACAAACAAACAAAGAAAAATAAATAAACAAATAAATAAATATTATTGTAAATAGGGATTGAGCATTTAGCTCAGTGGTAGAGCACTTGCCTAGCAAGTCCCAGGCCCTGAGCTTGATCCCCAGTACCCCCCCAAAATTATTGTAAATATACTGAAAGAGTCAAAAGAAAACAAAAGAAGAGATAAAATAGAAAATGCACAGTGAATTAGTACTTTAACCTCTTCTTCAACAATACATGAGTTTAGAACACTTAATTCCCATCACTCTTTCCAAAATTATATCCTAATATTTTCATGTGTTACATATCATTATTGTTAACTTCATAATACATTCTTATAATTGTTATAGTGCTATGTAGCCAATGTTTATTGGATTTACCAATGCATTTACCACTGTGCTTTTTATTATTGTCTTACATTTTATACCACACATTTGCAATCACTTTCTGCCTGAAGTGTACATTCGAGAATTTGCTTTCATTAAGGTCTGTGGTAGCAAATTTTCTGTTTTTGTTTTTGCCTGGAAAATGTCTGTAACAAAAGGTAAATACCTTTTTTTTTTTTTTTAACAGATATTTCTACGGGTCACAGAACTTTAGACTTTCTTTTCTCAGTGCATTAAACTATTTAAAAATATTATTTCACTATCTTCTAGTTTCCATTGTTACTATTGATAAGTCATTTGTCATTCACTTTGACCCACGTATAAGTAATTTCTCCTTTTTCTTTTCTAGTGGTTGCCTCAAATAAATTTATTTTTGCTTAGTTTTGCTTCTTCATTTTTGCTTCTGTTCTGTAGTTTTCTAGTTGTAGGGTTAGGTCTAACTTTTTTATTTATTCTGCTTGGAATTCACTGGATTTCTTGGATCTACAAACTGAATTCTCTCTTTAGTTCTAAAACATTGTTAGTCATTATTTTTTCAGTTGTTTCCTCTGGTCCATTTTTCTTTCTCATCTTCTCAAATGTTAGAGGGTCATTTGTTAGATCCTTGTACCACATCCTCCATTGTCTCTTTCAAATTTATCATTTTTCTTCTTGTTCTGTATTCTGGGCAATTTCCCCAACTCTATCAAGTCTACTAACTCTACTTTTGGTTGTGTATAAGGAACTATTAAATTCATCCAAAATTTCAAAATTTTACATGTTCTCTTTTTTAAAAGACTTTTTAGGTTCCTTTCAGATATATTATCTTTATTCATGTGGTTGTTTTGTTTTGTTTTGGTGCTGGGGCTCAAACTCAGGACCTTCTGCTAGCTAGGTAAGCACTCTAACCACTGAGCTAAATCCCCTACCCTTTATTCATGTTTTCAAGCCTTTTTCTTCAAGAGCCAGGTGTGGTGGTACATGCTTCTAATCCCAGCACTCTGGTAGCTGAGGCAGCAGTATCATGGGAGTTTGAGACCGACCTGGGCTACATAACAAGACCCTGTCTCAAAAACAAAACATAACTTTTTCTTCATATGTGATGTCTAATAATTTCAACATCTGAAATCTTTTCAGTTTGGATTCTGCTGTCATTCCTGCAAGCTCTTGTTCATGGTGCTTTGTTTTCTGGTTATTTTGAGGCTATTGTTTTATTTTGTTGTTGTTGGGCTCTGAAACGACTTTTAATATTTTCTTTTGGCATTTTTTGAGGACTGGGCTACAGATGCATTCCCTTAAACATATTTACTGTAGCTTCTTCTGCGTACTTGAGGGTGTCATTGTGCAATGACTATTTTAAACCTAATTTTTAAAAAACAGATTTTTTTTCTTTTTTAGATGTCTGTGTTGTATGTGTTTGGGATGTAAACCTACACTAAGGTGACTTGTAATTACAGATTTGGAAATAACTTCATCTGTTTCTCAACTCAGGACCAAGATTTGAAATGAACAAATTTTTTTCTGTTTTTTTAATTTCCTGGTAGTGATAGTTATAGTGGAAGAATGAATGGTTTCTAACTTGCCACACACTGAAAGTGTAACTCTTTAGGCGCCTTCTTTATAGGAGGAAGATCCACTTTTATATTATCTGCTTTATGTGGGAATGAACTTTGATTTCCAACTCGGATGCTGTACAGTGCTATCAAAATTGAGGCTTTAGTTTTTTCTGTTTTTGTACTTCTTCTCCATGTTTCACTTCTTCTCCACTTTATCATGTTTCCTTTTTGAAATACATATTTTTTACATTTTAACATCTCTGGAATCTGTACACATCCTCTGTTAGCATCCTATAATCACTCATCCAAGGTCAGGTAATGACATAGATGTTACTGTTTAGGCATGTATGAATATCAAGATGCAGCATCAGAAATTATGGAATAGCTATCAGTGGCTTGGAAGAAAATCTTGAGGCTAAAAGTGGAGCATGCTTTTAATTCCTAGGAATCAAATATGTGGGATAAGAGGATGTCCTCATTTTGAATCAGACTTTTTCAGTAACATTCCTGAAACATAAGTCAAAGTAGGTTAGTGCTACATAAATGCCAAGTCATACTTAAAAGCTCGGCACCAGTGGTTTTCATTCACTAACTATTTTATGACCTAATACATCCCACATGGTCTTGATAGCACAGAACACTGCGAGAAGGAGCTACATAAAATGGGAGGAAGCTCTAGGAATACCTCCAGCTTTTTTTTCCCAGTACTAGAAACTGAGGCCAGGGGCTTCACACTGAGCTACATCTCATCTTGTTTTATGTTTTATTTTGAGACAAGGTCTCACTAAGTTGCCCAGGCTGGGCTTGAACTTGTGATCTTCCTGCCTCAGCCTCCCAGAGTGCTGGTGTCATAAGCGTGTGCCATCATGCTTTGCTTCCTTCAGGATGTTTTCCACTAATTTTTACTTTTTATGTGTGTCCAAGAATCTTATGTAATTAGCAGTATGATTGCTAATTACATAAGAGATAACGGGGAGCTATCATCATGGCTGAATGGGGAGATAACATCATGGCTGACTAGAGGCAGTGGTAGATGAGGAAAGCTCAGAGGATTTGCACTGGGAACCAGTTACTCAGCAACAGGGGAGAGAAAAGCCAGATTCGAGAAGGCAATCTGAAGAGAAAGCCCACCAAATCTAGTCCAGTACCGAGGGGTGAGAAAGGCCAGCCAGGCACCCTGAGTCACAGCACCCTTAGACCCCAGGTCTGGCCAGAAGCCACAGTGGTAGCCAGGCCTCTGGAGCAGATTCCCAACCTGCCCACCCTCCCCATGGGGAAAAGGAAGATGGTGAGCGAGCTATTCGCAGATCAAGGCACCAGAAAAACTGAAAGCCAGTGAGCAGTGAGTGAAAGCGCTACAGGGCCCTTGGGGAAGGCGAAAACAGGGCACAGTCCTGATTAGGGACCTGGATTTGAGAGCTGAAACACTGAAGCTCAAGGAATCGGGGGAGCAGGCAACACTGAGCCCCTGGGGAGAAAGGCAATTGGAGCAGCCCCAAAATAGAGCCTCACTCATGGCTCCCGCAGACACCGGGAGTGCTGTGCCCGCGGGATAGCCTGCTCGCTGCCCACTGACCACCGTGGTGCTCGCAGGGGAACCTTTCTCCACCCCCATCCGGGGCTGCTGAGCACTGCGAGCCCAGCGGCACCACTGAGTGCCGGAGCTGGAGAGTGACACTTTGTGGAGAGCGGAGAGGAGCGCACCGGGCAAAGAGCCCGGGAGCGGCGGCTCAGCCAGAGGGTGTGCCACAGTGCGCTTATCTGGGACCTTACGGAAAGAAACAGCGGCGTCAGCGGGGCTTATCATGCAGGGAAGGAAGCCGGCTTAGAGAAGGCCCTCACCGACATCCGCAGAAGGCTGGGTGCTGGCCCGACCAGACTACTCCCAAACCCTCTGACATAACTGAAGGTGTCCAACCTAAAACAAAAGCAAAAACCTCCACACAGCCACGCCCACAAAAGCAAACAGTGAAATTAAGCAGAACTCGCCTATAGTGGGCAGGTGGGCTCAGTGGTCCACCTTGATCCCCAAATCCCTTCACTCACAGGCAGGCAGTTGAACAAATCATAGGATGGGACAAGCTCAGTGACTTGCAGGAGCAGGCTGTGGCCTGAGAAAGGTAAGGAGAAAAAGCACCGCAGTGACTTTCTGTGAGTCTGGGGTGCAGGAAAGAGCCAGACCCAGCGCTCTAGCCAAACCCGCCATTTGTGAACGTAGGGTGAAGAGCTCACTGTTGTAATTCAGACTGCAAAATAAATAGGACTGTGAGGACACTTTAAATTCATGTTCTTGCTGGGGAGTTAGCTCAGCGGTTAGAATGTTTGCCTAGCAAGCACAAGTCCCTGAGTTCGAACCCCAGCACTGAAAAAAATAAATAAATAAATAAATAATAAATTCATGTTTTTGCCACTACTTGGTTTTTGGTTGTCGTTTCCCCACATTTTCCTTTTTTTGTTTTTTTCTATTTTTCTTTCTTATATTTATCTTCCTTCTTTTCCCTTCCTCCTTTCATCTAGCATATGTGCTGTATGGGAGGTGTCTGTATATGTGAAAAGGAGGATCAGGATTAGCCACTGCTTTAAATTAAATAGTACTTTTTAATGGGTAAATCAGGATAATACCAAAATTGGGTATAGAGGATTCAAATACAAGCTTACTATCAGCATAATACCAAGTTCTAACATTCTCACAGCTTTCTTCAATCTCAAATTACACTCTCCTCCCTCTGCATCCCTCCCTTATCCTGCCCCCACAAATATTTTCTCAAATATCCTCTGCACCAGCCTTTTATTCTAGTTATAAAAATATCAACAAAGTTTGTTCTCTTCTCTTTTTTTCATTTGTTATCTTTTTTCCCTTCTTTTCTGCTCTAACCCATTCCTTATTCTTATCCTTCTCCTTCTCTCTCCCTGCACATTTCAACCTATCTGGGAGTAGTGGTATATCTCAGCCTTTATGAGTCATTGAAGAAAAGGTAAAATTGTTAAAAGAGCATTAATGTACACTATTGATATATGGTTGGATGTGTTGATGCTGATATAACTGGTATGGATTCTCTCTATAGTGACTAGGTCTCATTGTATTATGCTTAGTAGTTTGAAGAAGTGTATAACTATCAAAAAAATAACCAAAGCCAAGATCACATCATCAGGAAGCAGACATTAACTAAAGAGAGTGCCATATGAGAAACAATTTTTCCGCTCTAACTGATCCTCAACTCCCACTACAAAAAGCAATAAAAACATGAGAAAACAAGGCAACAAGATGGCTCCAAAAATTCTTAAACCTTCCAAACAGGACCTGATGGGCACTGATGAAGAGGAAACGAGAGGCCAAATGGCTGAAATATATGAAGGGATAAAAGAGGAAACAAACAGATCAGTAAAGTTTTCAGCAAACACAAAGATGATGTAGTTAAACAGATAAAAGGAGCTTAACTGATAATATGATCAGTGAGCTTAAATAAGACACAAATAAAAAGATTAATATTGCCTGCAAAACTATTTTTCAAAATCGATAGAGAAATAAGTACTTTTTATGACACAGGGCATCTTAAAAAAAAAAAATCATGACTATCAAGCCAGCACTACAAAAAGTACTCAAGGATATTCCAGACAGAGACAGTGAGGTCAACAACATCAAAGAGACTGAAAGAATGAATAAATCAAGCAGGATGAGCAGTTACACAAAAGGGAAAAGTAAAGGAATCAGCAACAGAAAAATAAAGCAATGACAGGAATCAGCCAATACCTTTCAGTAATAATTCTCAGTGTAAATGGTCTTAACTCCTCAATGAAAAGACACAGATTTGCAAATTGAATCAAAAAACAAAACCCAGCTGGGCGTGGTAGGTGCATGCTTGTAATCCCAGCGCTCAGGAGGCTGAGGCAGGAGGATCACTGTGAATTTGAGGCCAGCCTGGGCTACATAGTGTTTAGGGCCAGCCTGAACTACATAGCAAAACCCTGTCTCAAAACAAAACAAAACCAAAACAAAACAAAACCCAACTGAAAGAAGAATACGAGAGACACTCCTCAACCATAAAAAAAACTTGCAGACTAAAAATCAAAGGCTAGAAAATGATACTCCATGCAAAAGTAGCCCAAAGGCAAGCAGGAGTTGCTATCCTATTTTCAGACAAAGTGAACTTCAAGCCAAAATTGATCAGAAGAGACAAAGAAGGTCACTATATACTGGTAAAGGAACAATTCAACAGAAAGAGATAATAATTATAAATATATATGTACCAAATATTACCGCACTCAACTTCATAAAACAAAATATTAGATAAAAATCAGCACAATCATAGTGAGGGACCTCAACCCCCAACTTTCACAAATAGACAGATCAACTAGGCAAATAATAAACAAGAAAGTCAGACTTGAACCACACCTTTGAACAAATGGACTTAATATATATCTGGAGTGTTCCACCCAACAACAGAATAAACATTTTTCTCAGAAGCACACGGAACTTTCCCCAAATTAGGTCACATACTAGGCCATAAGTCATGCTTAAATAAATTTAAAAGAATAAAAGTAATCTCATGCACATTATCAGAGCATAGCCTTGTAAAACTAGAAAACAATGACAACAGAAATTATGCACAAACATGAAGATTAAATAATACACTCTTGAATAAGCAATGGGTCACAGAAAAAAAAATCCAAGAAGAAATTAAAAATTTTCCAGCTGGGGATTTAGCTCAGTGATTAGAATGCTTGCCTTGTAAGCACAAGGGCCTGAGTTCGATCCCCGGCACCACAAAAAAAAAAAAATAAAATAAAATAAAAATTTTCCAGAATAACACAGTGATGGCAGTACAACATATTAGAACCTATGGTACACAAGAAAGTGGGCCTAAGAAGGAAGTTTATAGCTGTGAATGCTGTTTATTTTTTCATAAAATAAAAAAAAGAAAAATAGACTGATCCCAAATAAATAACCTAATGATGCACCTCAAAGTCTTAGAAAAACAAGAACAATCCAAAACTGTACAAGGAAGGAAATTATAGGTCAGAGTGGAAGTAAGTGAAATGAGCCTAAAAAAGCAATATAAAGAATCACTGAGGGCTGGGGGTTTAGCTCAGTGGTTAGAGTGATTTCTCCACTCGCGCTCAAGGTGGTATCTGAAACTTTAGCCAGACCAATTAGCCAAGAGAAAGAAACAAGCACAAGGCCCTGAGTTTGATCCCCAGAACCAGAAAAAAAAAAAAAAAAGAGTCAATGCATCAAAGAGTTGATTCTTGGAAAGTATAAACAAATGAGACAAATCCTTAGCCAAATTTAACCAAAAAAGGAGAAGCCCATATCAATGCAATTAGAAATGACAAGGCTAAATCTAAACAGATTCTCCTGAAATCCAGAGGGTTATAAATATTTTAAAAACCTCTATTTCAATTAATTGGAGAATCTAGAATAAACGGATAGATTCCTAGATGCTTGCAATTTACCAAAACTAAACTAAGATGATGTATAAATCCTGATCAGTCCAATAACAAGCAATGAGATTGAGGCAGTAATTAAAAAAACCTACCAACTAAGAAAACCCTGGGATCCAAGGATTCAATGCTGACTTTACTAAAACTTCAGGGAAGAATTAATGCCACTACTCTTCAAACACTTCCACACGATTGAAAGGGAATGTTATGGTTTGTGTCTAGATGTCTCCCCAAAGCCTCATGTGGTAAGACGTAGCTGGATCTAGAGTTGTGATGCTGGGATTAAGGGCATGTGATTACTAAATCGATCCACTGATTGGTTTAGTGCCGCCCTAATCCTAGCAGCCTGGATAAGATATAAGGCACAAGAAGAAGGTGGTTACCCCCTTGCTTGTTCTCTCTTTTTTTTTTTTTTCCCTTGCTTGCTGTCTTGATTGCCTTGCTGCATTCTCCCTGCCTGCCATCCCACCCTGCCTTGGATCCAGCTGATCGTGGACTGAAACCTCTACAAACTGTGAGCTAAATAAACCTTCCTTCCCCTAACTTTGGGTGTCTGGTATTTTCTCTCAGCAACGAGAGGGAAGAAGGGAAGAAACACTGCCAAACGCATTCTGTCAAGCTATAATTATCCTGATACTAAATTGGGAGGACTTAGCAAGAACAGAAAACTATAGACCAGTTTCCTTAATAAATATAGATGCAAAAATCCTCAACAGGATACTTACAAACAAAATACAACAAATCATTAAAAAAAAATCACACATCACAACCAAGTTGGTTTCATCCCAGGGATGCAAAGATGGTTCAGCATACATAAATTAGTAAATGTACTATCACATAAACGGAAGTAAGGATAAAATCACGTGATCATCTCAATGGATCCAAAAAAGTCTTTGACAATTCCAACATCCAGGGGTTGGGGATTTAGCTCAATAGTAGAGGGCTTGCCTAGTAAGTGCAAGGCTGAGATCAATCCCCAGCACCAGAAAAGAAAAAAAAATCCAACATCCATTCGTGATATAAACCTTGATAAAAATTCATGTAGAAAGACCTCAGCTTAATATGATAAAAGCGAGTTTTGACAGCTCCACTGCCAACATCATACTACATTGAGAAAACTGAGCACATTCCCACTAAAACCAGGAACAAGACAACAGTGTCCATTTTCTCCACTCCTGTTTAAGGTGGTATCTGAAACGTTAGTCAGAGCAATTAGGCAAGAGGAAGAAATAAAAGGGATTTGAATAGGAAAGGAAGAAGTCAAAATATCCTCACATACAGGTGACATGGTCCTTTATGTGGAGGATCCAGAAAACTCCACAAGAAGACTCTTAGAATTAATAAATAAATTCAGTAGCAGGATACAAAATAAACACACACATACACACACCCCAGAATAAACACACAAAAATCAATAACATTCCAAGAATGAACCCACTGAGAAAAACAATCAGGAAAACAATCCCATTTACAGTAGACTTAAACAAAATTAAATGCCTCAGAACTAACCTAACCAAGGAAGTGAAGGCTTCTATTGTGAAAATTGCATTGCTCTGAAAAACGAGATTGAAGAAGACATTAGAACATGGAAAGACATCCCCTATTTTTAGATAGACAGAACTAACATTTCATATGCCGTATTACCAAAAATGATATACAGATTTAATGCAATCCCCAGCACCAGAAAAACCATTAATATTTTACATAGAACTACAAAAAAATTCTAAAATTTATAAGGAACCAGAAGAGACTCAGGATAATCAAAAGAATTCTGGGCAACAATAGAGGCCATCCCAATCCCAGATTTAAAGTAATACTATATAGACACAATAGTAAAAACAGAAAGGTACTGACAGAAAAACAGACATATTGAACAATACAGTAGAATAGAAGATTCAGAAACAACTCGCCAAGTACCTTCAGACAGCTCATTTTTGACACAGGGACCAATAACATACACTGGAGAAAAGATACTTTCTTTAACAAATAGTGCTGGGAAACTGAAATAGTGCTGGAAAACTGATCATTCGTGGGTACGAGAATAAATCTTGATCTGTATCTCTCACTCTGTACTAAAATCAGATCAAAATGGATCAAAGACCGATATATAAAAACAGAAACACTGAATCTACTGGAAGTAAAATTCTTGAATACATAAACAGCCAAAGTCTTCCTGAACAGAATCCCAACTGCATAAGAAATAATACCCAGAATCAACAAATGGGATTATATCACATTAAAAAGCTTCTGCACAATAAAGGAAACAAACAACAGCACAAACAACTTACTGAATGGGAAATCATTTTTACCAGCTACTCCTCAGACAGAGTACTAATATCTGGGATACATAAAGAACTCAAAAAGAGTCAACCGTCAAAAATAATAGATGCAATAAAAATATGGTAAATTTACACAAATAGCATTCTGCAGAAGAAGCAAGACAAATGGCCAATAAATGCATGAAAAATATTCCACATCTTTGGCCATTAGAGAAATGCAAATCAAAACAACACTGCAATTCCACCTTACTGCAGTAAGAACACTATCATCAAGAACTCAAAAACACACATTGCTGGTGAGGATGTTGGGGGAAAGGACACTTCTGCAGTGCTACTGGGAATGAAAACAAGCACAAACACTTTGAAATCAGTATGAAGACTCTAGAAAAAAACTAAAAATAGAAATTTCATTTGACGCAGCTCTACCTCTCCTGGGCGTCTTCCTGAAAGAACTAAAGTCGTCATACGTAGTGACACATACGTACCCCATTTGTAGCAGCACAACTCACAATAGCCAAACCACAGAAACGGTTTACATGCCATCAACACGAATGGATAATATGCCAAAATATATATATATGTAAAATCAGCCATGAGAAGGATAAATTTGAGTCATTAGTAGAAAAATGGATAGACCTTGAGACCATGATGCTAAGTGAAACAAGTCAGTCACAAAATGTTAAATTTTATATGGTCTCTCTAATATGACAGACCCAAACCATAATTAAGGAGCAAGATAAACAGCCGAGTTAAGAAACAGGGAAGTAGAATTTATAGAGACAGAAAGAAGATCTGGGAAAGGACAGTGAGTGGAAGGGGAGGAGGAGACGTGTAAAATGATCAGATGTGACACCTGATATGTACATGTGATATGTAGGCTGAATGTAATCCCTCCGTGTCACACACAGGTACTAATAAAAAGTAAAAAATTTAAAAAGTTTGAAAGATCTTAAGTGAGCATAAAATAAGAGTTATAGGAAGAGTCATAAGAAATCATCATGTCAGTTTGACTGCATTTTTCTCTTTCTTAGTAATAGGTAAAGTAATGGTGTATCTTTCAACCAATAATTCCTTAGAATACGTGTAATATGTTAAGTAACTTTTATTTCCTTTTTGGGGGGAGCTGCTGGGGACGGAACTCAGGGCCTTGCACTTGGCAAGCACTCTACCACTTGCGCTAAATCTCCAACTCAACTCCCCAACTTTTCCTGTCATTTTAATACATTACTTTTCTAATTCAGTAATTTTGGTTGATGTTGGCAGATGATTAGTTCCTCTAGTATCTAGTCCACTACACTACCAGAAATGTAAGTTTTGTATTATTTTTATAATCGGAAAAAATCTATTGTTTCCAAAAAATTGTTTGGTTTGAAGGGGCCTTTCAAAAAGACAGAGAGTGAACTATAGAAAAAAATTGGGGTTTTTTTTTTTAGAGATTTTTATTAAAATTTATCCAGAATTAGACAAGCTTACAGACCACAATACATTGTGCCTCTTGCTTATGAAAACAAGTGATGTAAACAACCACATAGATGAAGCATTAAGTCTCAACTACACAAAGTTACTGTAGTACCTAGTGTACGTGTCACTGTTTTAAATTTGGGTTATTAGGTTCTTCTTTTTAAGATACCATTATTGCTCTGGATTCCCATTCCCCTCGCCCTTTGCCTCTTCTTGTTCCCTCGAACCCTTTGTCTATCAGCTGATATCTAACCCTTCGCCTTTTTGTATCTGTTGTTTACTCTTTTCTTTTTTTTTGTATTTTCCCTCACTCACACGAGGGATACCATGCGGTATTCAAGCTTGCAAGTCTGGTTTATTTCACTCAACATTATATTTTCCAGGTCTATCCATTTTCCTATGAATGACTCTAGTTTGTCATTCTTTATAGCTGAAAAGTATTCTATTATGTATAGATAATACATTTTGTTTATCCATTTATCTATGATGGGTATACAGGCAAGCACTCTTTTTTTTTTTTTTTTGCACATTAGTTTTTAAACTTTCCTTTTTTCTTCCTTACCTCTCTGTTTTCTTTTTGTCCAACTTTTTATTTGAGAGGAACTTCTTTATAGGTTATTGAAGGCTATTTCTATGAAAACATTATGCCTTAATATGTTAATTATGGGTAGAAAATACAACCCACAAAATGTTTTCCTTCATTGTCTTTACTGAGATTTTTCTCTATAACTTGGTTTTCTCAGTTTCTTTTTGGGGGGAGAGGTTACTGGGGATTGAACCCAGGGTCTTTGCACTGAGCTACATCTCCAGATGTTTTTAAAATGTTTTATTTTGAGCCACACATGGTGGTGCAGGCCTGTAAGCTCAGCACTCAGGAGGCTGAGGCAGGAGGCTCTCCATGAGTTCAAGGCCAGCCTGGGCTACTGAGTTCAAGGTCAGCCTGACCTAAATCACGAAACCCTTCTAAAAAAAAGTTTTTATTTTGAAACAGTCTCACTAATTCACTAAATTGTACAGGCTGAGTCATTATTTATAGAAAATGAAATCTGGAATAATGTTTTGTGTTAAAAATTATACTGTTTCAGTATTCCATGTCGTTATATATTGTCTACTTAATATAACATTGATACTTCAGAATTAAAATCTCTCACTATAATTGTACTTTTACCATTTTCTCATGCCTGTCACTCTGTGTTGTACATTTAGCTAGGACATTGGTCTATATCAATTCCTTATTACTGTATTTTCATCATTATCTTATCACACAATAACTCCACTCACCTTCATGCTTTTCTGTCTTCAGTTTTACTTGATGTATCCTATCCCTGCTTTCCTTTTAAATTTATCTTTGCTCATTCTCTTATGTCCAGATTTTCTAGACCTTCTTTTTTAAATATCTATATTAGTAACATATTATAAAATTGATTTTCAATTAGTTTATGGTTTATGTTCCTTTGCTTTCTAAGAACCATAAGTCTAGTAGTTACACTTCATCTTAGTTTCCATTTCATGCTTCCTAATTTTTATTCTTGTTTCTTCAATTCTGTCTTTTCTGTGGGTTTCTTTTGTTGCCTTTACCTTTTAAATCAGTTTGGCAGGGAAATTTATTAGTTTAAACAGCAAACCTTTATTATCTCACCCCATTTCTGAAAATCAGGAATCCAGAAGCGTTTTACTGGCTGCTCGTGGCGTCTGTAGTGTCTCTCTCAAGATCGCGGTCAGGCTGTCGCCTGGTGTTTCAGTCTTCTGAAGATTTGACAGGAACTGAAGGCTGTTGTGAGAAGGCCTCACTTGGTTCCTTGGCGGCTGTTGGCTGGCTGCCCTCTCACTTAACACACGGAACCCTCCCCCATAGCTGACCACCCCGGAGTGGATGACCAGAGAGTAGGGGAGCAAACAAGCAAAAAGCCACAGTCTTTTTTGCCCTAATCTCCACATAACATATTATCACCTTTGCTGTATTCTATTGGTCATACAGACCAGCTGCCGTATAACAAGTATGTCAACATCTAGAGGTGGGAACCATGAGGAGTTATCTTGAAGTCTAGCCACCCCAAACACCTTTATTTTATTTATATATTTATTTTTCAGACTGTGTCTTGCCCTGTGATTCAGGCTGGCCTTGAACTCACTGTGTAGCCCAGGCTGGCCTCAAACCAAACACCGTATTTTTATTTCTACTGGTGAATATCCACAAACATTCTTAATTCTACATTTCTGTGCTTTTAGTAGTTTAAAAAAAA
>PVJO010027315.1:0-19826 GCA_004026905.1 Hystrix cristata | reverse complement strand
GAAACCATGAGTGGTTTTGGTAGTGACTTTGGTAATGCACCTCTTGGATATCTATGTGGAGTATCTCAATTGCTAGTAGATACAGGTATCTGGAGTTCCATGGAGATGGCAAGTCTGTGAATAAAGGTATGGGAGCTAATAGCATAAAATTGTATTAGTGCCATGGAATGAGATGAAATCAGATATGAGACAGAGAGACAGGGAGAGAGAGAGAAAGAAAAGCAGTCTCCTGTATCTTTAAAATTCATAAATTTAGTTCTCTAATAGCCATGATTCTTTTTTATACTCCTATTTCTCAATTGATCTGTGTTATCTCTCCACTCATTGCAGGATTATTTTGTTTCTCTAACAGTTGCAGGTCCAACAAAGGAGAATCCAGAAGATGATGCTACGAATCTGTCCTGTATTCTAGGGGAAAACTAGGAGGGTGGCAGGTGCCAAGGGGGAAAAATACTGTAAGAGCATAAGCTTACTGTATTTAATATTTCTGAGAGGTCAACTATGATAACAGAAAAGTTATAATGGGATTGGAAATGTGGAGACCCTTGCTTTGCCAAGAGCAGTATGTGCGTTTACCAATGTAAAGTTTAGAAAAACATGGAGAACTGATTTAGAAGAAAATCTAAAATTTTTCCACACGGAAAATGGGGTAATAACGAGGGGGGAGTGAGGACGTAGTGTTTTTGTTTGTTTTGTAAAGAGAGAGGCTATTACACTTAATGATAATTCTCAAAGATGATGAAATGTCATCACTAAGGGACATTTGGAAATATGTGGAGTTATTTTTTGGTTGCCACCATTTCTAGGGAGTGTTCTTGTTACTGAGATGTATATGGAACTAAACATCCTACCTAGTATACGGTGTTCTCTCTTGAGGAAGAAACTGACATTATGTACACTAACATGAAAGGTCTTTCTTGAACTATATTTTTTATTCTCTTAGGAAAAATGTCTAGGGCTCACATGACATTCCATGCCTTCTGAAATTACTGCAACAAATCTTGGCCAGTCCTGGACTTCAGTTTGATTGGTCTACCATATAGCATCCCTATTCTGCAGAGTCAGTCACTCTGACCAGAATAATGAAGGTCAGGTCCTAGTTGGTTTGTGCCTGTCCTTTAACCAATCACTGAAGCAATGACAAGGCATATAGGATTATACTGATTAATCAGAAACCATTCCTGGGATGGCTGAGTCAGTTCTACCTAAATCACATGGTTGCTCTCCATGCAAAGAGAGCAAAAAGGCTGCTTGGAAACATCCATGATCATATAAGGATCTTAATCATCTATGAATGAAATTAAACATCTATAATAATAATTCAAAAAGCATATTCCCTGGTAAGAATACAGGAAACAACATTGAAAGAAATATAAGCACCCACCAACTAATGATCCTTTTCCTTCTTTCTTCCAGTTACTTCCTTATCTCTGCAATTTCTGAAGCCTGGTTAGGGCTAATGAAAAGTGCTGATCTATGTGTCTCCTAATCTTTTCTCTTATTGGTGTATTATTACATTTATTAATAATAAACTTTATTGATTATATTTATTGATATGGTGTTTACTTCTGATACTATAATAAATGTTACTAAAAAATTCAAGCTTGATTATTTTTGACAGTATTGTGGATTGAACCCAGGGCCTACGCACTAAGCTACAGCTCTTTTTTTATTTTTTATTTTGATAGAAGATACTGCTAAGTCACTAGGTTGCCCAGGATGCACTTGAATTTGCCATCTTTATTCCTTACTCTCCCAGAGTGCTAGGATTACTAGCACGTGTCACCACATACATCTCGATAATTTAATGTTAATTAAACCTAAGAAAATGGAGACAAGCTAAATTCTCTGTCATATTTCTGTCCCTAGAAGTTTTCTGTCCATAATCAAGAGGAGAAGAAACCAGAAAATTTGTCTCCTGTGGTATTTTCCTACACTCCATCTAATCTGTTTTAGTTGCAATAGAAACAGTGAATGCTGCTTTAATTAGTTCTACATCCCCTGGAAGGTTTAAATTTTGGGAACTGGTTTTGGAGCTCAGACTTGCCCGGTACCAGGAGTACAGGCCCGGTAATGAGGACTATTTCTGAAATTTTCTAATGCACCCATAATCTCAATAAATCTTATGAAATAGGCTTTTGAGATTATATAGATTATCTCCATTTAGCAGATAAGGAAGGTAAGAGTCAAGGAAATTAGATGACTTGTCCTAAATTATAAAATTAGCAAGTGGTGTAGCTAGGATTCAAATTTTTTTTTTCCCTTGGTCTAAAGACATTTGGAAAAGTTTGGGTGATTGTCTCTTCTCTTTGGGGAATCATGACTGGATTTAAAGAGTTAAGACAGATGGAACGTGACACATTTCTCACACTTGTTAGAAAAAGATTGAAAATACACTAGTCATTTGACATATGATCTCTGATTATTGACCAGGTCACTTGCTTAAGATCTTTCTTCCTATTCATGCAAATAGTTTAGTTGACCAAATATCTATTATGTAATTTGGTTAATCTTTCCATCATATACTTATATTAACTTTATATAGACTTAATCTTCAAAAATATTCATTTCTGTTACATTTCTATGATTTACCCAAATTGAACTTAACTTTAAAACTTCACTTTCTCTATTTATAACAACAACAACAACAATAAAAGCTTTAGGGTACTGATGATTCAAGCAATTGTGCAAGATTACCTGATATATTTTTGTGTTTTTTTCCCCTTAATTTTTAAAATAATTCTTGCCTTTGCAGAATTCCCATGACTTGCACCCCTGCAGAAATCCCATCAACTTAAGATCCCCTAGATTTTTTTATCCATTGTTATAATAGCTTTTGTATAGTTCCCAACTGCTTTCTCCTGTATTTCATCCTATGATGTTTGCTTTTTTAAAAATCTTTTTACAGTAACAGAAAGTCTGCTGTAGAACTGGGACCATGCCTTGTCCTGTGTAGCTCCTTGCTTGTCAGTGTACCTTATCTGATGAATTGTTTGTCTTACTGTCTTTGATCTGAGGATGCTGTGAAAATGCCTCAAGGTTCCCTATACATTTTTATTTTTTCCTCTCTACTTTCAAAGATGTGGAAAGAAATCTACTTAAAAGTACATCAGAAATAGCCTTTTCTCTGCATTGGGTATTTTGTCATGAATTTTCTTTATTGGGATACTTTGGTCACTTCCAGTCTTTACTTTTCTAAATATTTTCTATGCTGGTAGAATAAGTTGGCCTTTTTCTGTTGTGGTGTCTTCCGCACCACTTGTTCTTACTGTGGTGCCTTTATCATTTCATGTGTCTTATCTCCATGATTCCTTGTTCTTTGGTCTTAGTTCCTCCCTGGAGCTTTGGTTTTATTTGTTTCTCAAGTTTTGTTTTATTTTGTTTTTCGTATGTTTGTTTGTTTTTAACCTGATTTTTTACTGCTCACCTGTTTGAGGAATATCTGAATTATGTTAGATAGCCTGTTTGTTGCTATTGTTGATCTTTCTTATCATAAAGAAAAGGAAGATGGGCATTTCTTCTGAAAGGCTTTGTAAGTGGGATGAGCTTTAGAGTAAGGTCAAATTAAGTTCTAGTTCTGATTTTACAAAGAAGTTAATGTCCTCAGGAAAGTGATCAAAATTCTCTGGGCCTTTATTCACTGTTTCATTATAGATGAAAATAACAGTGACCTGACCACATCACTAAGGGGGTTAGAAAAAAACATAAAGTATGATGTCAGGCATGTATAAAAAGTGACATGGCAATTGATGTTGGATGACGGTAGGCAAAAGACTATAGGTTCCAGGCTGTATCTCATTGGGACCTCATTGGAAAATGTGGTTCCAATAAGACAAAGTCATTAATTTAAAAAATGATGCAAATAATTTTCTCCATAGAATCTATGCAGACTTTTAGCCAGTTCCACCAAAGCCCAAAGCTCTAGACATGACCACAAGTGGTTCTTCCCTCTAGTCCATAGAGTGTCTTGAATTTTCTCCCTACCTTTCTGAAGGCACATTGCCTTTTATTTTCATTCAGGTGCACTCTGGAGGGAGTGAGAGTTGGTTCAGCCTGTCAGAGCTGAATCTGTTTGATAAACTCATGGGAATCTCACTATTCCAATCAAGCAAGTGTTGTTCTGCTTGAGTCCTTCTGTTTCCTAGGGTGGATGTCAAAGGGAGAATGGAATTTTGGTTTGTGCATCACTGATTAATATATGAAAGGGACGGGGCTGGGGATTTAGCTCAGTGATTAGAGTGCTTGCCTTGCAAGCACAAGGGCCTGAGTTCCATCCCCAGCACCACAAAAAAAAAAAAAACAAATATATGAAAGGGAAATCTCCTGAGGAAACTAGTTCATTTCCAAATACTACTTTACTATTAAGTTTTCAGTTATAAGTGAAAGAAAAGATATACCATTCATTGAAAGGCAGAGGGGGGTAAGTTGGTTCAGACATATTGCAATTGCTATTTAAGGACCTTGAATAATAATTTCTTTTTTTCTTTCCCAATTTCTTGGTCAGTGTTTGTCCGGTTCAACTCAAGCCATGGTTTTCCAGTGGAGGTCGATTCTGACACCAGCATCTTCCAGCTCAAAGAAGTGGTTGCTAAGCGACAGGGGGTTCCAGCTGACCAGCTGCGTGTGATTTTCGCAGGGAAGGAGCTTTGGAATGACTTGACAGTGCAAGTGAGTCTCCCTGGATGGGTCATTCCTGGGATGTAGTGAGCCTCATTGTTGGTGTGCCTTATGCTGCCTATCTGACATTCGTACCCAAGATCTAATAGAATAAATAGTGCCTGGGGATTCCTTGAACTTTACTCTACCCTGCTTCATTAATTCTGACCTTCTTAATTATGAATTGAAACAGCAAGCAGGAAAGATTGGAGGAGCAACTGTAAGTGAGGAGGAGAAAGAGAGAGAGAACCCACGAGCTGTGCTTAGTGAATAAATGTTTACTGACTACAAGAGCAGCAAGGCACAATTTCAGGGTCTGTTCAATTTCTAGCTTACTTATTCCATTTGAATTTTAACGAAGAAGGATTCGAATAAATTGTTCCCAATCAGGCTGCTCAGCCTCTGCACTGTGAGGGATTCATAACCAGACTGTGACCCCTGGAGGACAGTCAAGGCTGCTGCTATAAGCAGAGCATGTACTGGCTGGTTTTGTTCCTGATTTTCTGAGAGCTTCTCAGCTCAGGGTCAGAATCAGAGTTGAACAGCTCCTGAGCTGGTGGAGAAGGAAAGTGGGAGCACAACAAAGGAGCACCTTCATACTTAGTTTTTCCAAAGCTTGGTAAAGTTGTTCTTAAAGAGGCCCCAGCACATTACAGAATGAGCAGTGCTCTCCTGCCCAGTGCTTCCAGGGTACTCTGAGGAGACTGCTTCCTTACTGGAGCCCTACCCACTTCTCTTCTCTGTGTAGCATTCTTTTGAGGCAGTGATTTTTATAGAGATGTGAGGAACTTGTTAGGCAATTGATGAACAGTGTCATCAGTTAAAACTAGAGACTAGTAATTGTTGAGAAAACCAATAGGTATATTGTACATGTAGTGAAATGACATAAAGGCAAAAAAGAAAAATCCTTCCCCATGGATGGCTTGGATGATGGTGAAGAACACATGTTACCCTTCTCTTAGCCAGCACCCATTAATTGCTCTCCTGTTTATAGCTGTGTGAGAGCTATTGCTGTGTTCCTGGGGCTCTGTATCTAACTACCCTGAATGTAGTCTGTACTTGGTTGGACTTCCTATTACTGTTTCTTTGAAGCCATGATATTTAACACTTTGTGAAATGCTTTTGGGATTTGGGTATACAAAGGAGCTATAGAAATGTAAATTGTTCCTGTCTTTCTCCCTGTATCTCCCGCTGCTGGTGGTGAGGCACATATTCCTTGTGCACAAACTGCAATACTTTGCTTTTAGGCAATTTGTTTTTATATGGGAAGTGCAATGCTGAAAAATGTTTTGATTTTTTTTTATTTCAGTCAACTAAAAAGCTTTTTACTCTATCTGCCAACCTCTAAATCCAAGAATGTTTCCTTCACAAATAAATGATTTTAAACAACTTTTTGATCCAAATTTGTATATTACTGAAATTTTTCAGGTTCTGAATCTGTTCTGCTCTACCATGGGGGTTGATTGGGCAAACAATTAGCAATTTCATAATCAGTTAGACTACTTACTATAGACCATTGATTTTTACAAACATCCATGTGTATGATAGTTATTGATTTAAGAGTCTTTATTTTGGCAGGCGCCCCTTAAACACTTCCAGTGTTCTGAACTTCTCAGGGGATTCCAAGAAAGGCAAAACTCAGGCCTGTCTTCCTAATGACTGTTCTTTATTTGGGGCTTTGAAGCCAAAAGACCATATTTTTATGAAAAAAATAGAACAAAATTTCATAACAAAATAATAAGATTAGTAACAATTGTTAATACGCTGTGTATCAATATTTTCAAAGTAGTTAAAAGCACAGGTTAAAAATCACAGTAATTTCATGAGATTCAATCTAATAGCTAGAATATAAGAGTGCAAGACATAATTATTGTCACATTACAACTGAAAATAAGTAGTACGAAGTTTTAAATGTGGAAAAAGTATATCTGATTGGAAGTCACTTGGAAAGACCACATGAATGAACTGAGTTCACATTCCATAGATGGAGGGATGAGCACATGTATGCACAGGTATGGGAGGAAGGATAGGTTCCTCTTCTTCTAGACCATAGAGGATATGCTGAAGATTGGGAAAGCACTAGACTTTGAAGCTATATTTGGCAATCTTGACTCCTTTGGCACTGGGTTTCATTCATGAGAAACTGGAGCAAAATGGGGTGCCAGGGAGAGAACAGGGAAGTATGAAATTGGTTGTGGGGAGGATTATGATTTTTCATGAATATGAGAATTGATGCTGGCAGGACATATGTGTGGAGATGTCTAGCTGGCCTTTGAGAACAAGGGTCTGCAACTTAGGCGGCACATGTGATATCTAAGGACCATCCACATTGAGGAAAATGTGTATGGCAGTCATTGAAATAGATGCAGTTGTCAAGAACCAGAGGGAGCAGCAGCATGAATGCTTTCTTTATTTAGGTAGCAAAGGGAAGAGCTGCTAGAGGGTGTGCTATTCATTCAGCTGACATTTTTGAGAATAATTTGAAGACCTTCTAAATTCTGAGGACAAAATGAAAATGAGAACATTTCCTGTCCCAGTGAAGGAGTTGAGGAGGGTGAAGAACTGTTAGATGATGTTTTGGATAAGCATTTAAACTGTGAAAAGATGGAGAATGAGTAAGAACAGAGCCTTTGGACTTGGAATCTAGGTGACCTAGGGACTCTCAGGATTTTAGTCCAGGACAGTGACTGGTAAAAGCCAGGTGGTAGGGCTTTGGGGTGAAGTCTAGGAACTTAGGTCACAGGAACTTGTAATTAATATCCTCAACCCAGCTTCTCACTGAACGGAAGGAAACACACTGGGTGTGTGGGGATTGCTTAGAATAGAAGTGGGTCCTGTGCCCTGTTGTACCATATCCCTAGCTTATGACTTTATGCAGAACTGGCTTTTGCATAGTCATAACCAATATGAATGTATTATTTTGTATTCAGTTTTCACTCAGTATTATATCATATGCATTTTGATGTTATATAATCTTCATTTCTAAGGGTATACATAATCTACAATATTTATATCATGATTTTGCTCTTAAGTATCTAGATTATAATAGAGAAAAATAAAGCAAAATTATTTTTAAACATAGTATATGTTACACACTTAGAAAATTTGGCTTTTCTTAGAGAGTTGCTCATTTGTAAAACAAAAATAATAACAGAACCTATCTCTTTGCAATTTTGTGACAACTACATTAGTTTATTTATGTAAACCTCTTATATATAGTATGTGAATGCTAAAAATTATTAATGCTGACAGAATCATGATTGTCATCACGAGGCAGTTACTTCAGAATCTTATAAATCACCTTAATGCAGGACTCTTTTTAATTATGAATTAGGGATGAGTATATCTGCCGTATAGAAGAGGTAAGGCAATAGAATGTAACCAATCCCCAAAAAACATATACTGAGTGTTTCCACTTGTGTAATATTTTTGGAATGATAAAATAATAGAGATAGAATACAAGTTAGTGGTTACTAGTGTCTAAGGGGAAGGGTAATGCAGGGGAGAATTTTTGTCTTTAAAAGGGCAGCAGGTAGGAGTATAATGTTCTGTATGTTGACCGTAACAATGCTGATAGCACAGCTGTGGTATTTCTTTAATTTTGTAAGATATCATCACTGGGGGATGCTGAAAAGGGTTCTCAGGATCACTCTATGTTGTTTCTAACAATTGCAAGTGAATTTATTGTTACCTCAAACTAAAGTTCAATTAAAAAATAAAAACAAAACCACAGAATATCTGTCTACTTTCACAGAGAAATTGCAGCTGTTGCTTTCTTTGAGAATAAACCACCTTATTATTTGTATCTATTTTAAAGTTAGAGTATTTATTAAGTGAGGGATTTTTAACATAATAAATTAGAAAAAATAATTTAACTGATTAGCAGAAACACTTTAAGTCATAGTCATACTAAGAATATAGAACCAGTAGAACTTACGGAAATCCTAAAGCATCTATCTTGCATTTCTAAACAGAACCTTAACTCATAGATCTCAGAAGTGATTAGTATTCATTTACAAAGTCATTATCAAATATTCCTACTCTACAAAAATTAAATAGTTCTTGACAATTGTGTACTCTAGTTGTACGTTTTTCAAATTAATTTGCGAGTCATGCACTAAAATTCTGAGAAATAAACAAGCATTTCATGTAACTGTTGTGTTTATAATATTAAGAGAAAAGATTCACTGAAAAAGATTTCTTTATTAGTATAATATATTTATGTTATAGAAAGTATTTCATTTGTAAACTAAATTTAAGATTCTTTTATGTTCTCTATTGAATATAAAATAGAAAGAGACTAGATAAATTTAGACCACTGAATGTATTTCCACCATGAACTTTTGTAAATGAAAATATTCTGCAAATGACACTGTATATAACCAACATAATTCATTTTCTCCTCTGATTATGAGAAGAAAAGGAAGCTGGGCTATACATCATGGTATTTCATCTAGTTATTTCTTTGTATCTAAGAGTATATTGTATGAACAACATTTCATTCACAGCAACCTGGTGCAGGCATCTTCTCTGAAGGTTGCCTTGCTAACAGAACTTACTGCTGGCCTCATTCATGTAGGTCCACATAGACGCTCTCTTGAGTTCCTCCAAGGAACTGGCTTATTATCATAAGAGCTGGTAAGTGCTCAGTGTCAGAGTTTGGAATCAAAAGGTGATAATCTGAACCGAACAAATGCTTGCTTCAGAGGAAGTTTATTCCATCTGTTTGTGTCTGCTTGTTTGTATTTGCAGTCAGTAAAGAAATTTCTGAATTCCTTACCTCTTTGCATAACTCAGAACTCACAGAAATGTTATTTTTCTGTTTAAAAATGTCTTGACATTCTGTGCCCCTGTGGACTTATGAAACATCTTTGAGGATTGCCATGGATAAGCACTGACTGGAAGGATAAAACAGATTCTCTTAGCTTTTTAAGAGGCTGAAGATATATAGTCTGTGGATTTATTTAATAGGCTCAATCTCACAGGTGTTTCTCTTGTTCATGTTGAGCTCGGTTTCTAGGGCAGGCAGTGTGTGAGGAAGTAAAACTGGAGCAAGCAATCCCCAAACCTTAACTTTAGAATGCATTTTATTAGAGTATATAATGTAAGATCCTGCCTCACTGGAAACCTGACAAATGAAAGAGATCACATACTGTGAAATGTTATTACCATTCACTGAAGTCCTAGTTTCAGATACTCTGCTCTGTTGTCTCTAGTACTGAACTCAGAGTTCATCATCCCAGTGATCTTATGTCTGATATATTTGGTTTAGTCATCATCCTTTAGAGAAAGACTTAAGAAACAAAAGTTTGTGTTTATACCTACTACATTATTCACCCTAAACCTAATAAACCAAAAGATTCTTCACTCATATTTTCCTTTTACAAGATAATTCTAACAAGCCTGACATTATTGTTAGAGAAAAATAAAGCATTTTATATGAAAAAGCTCTTTTGAGGCTTTTATATCAAACTGTCTTGTGATAAATGGATATGAATATGTACTCTCCTTCATTTTTCTATATGTATGTAAATAACTTGGAGCATAGCTTTAGTTAATAGACTAATGAGTAAACACTTTATCTTTTATTTTCTTTACATGTAAGTTAAATGACAGATAAAGTTAAATTGTATATGTAAATAATTCAAAGATAACTTTAGAGATGCCCATAAAACACAGAAAAGAAAATTAAGTGGGAAAGAGAGAGTATTAATTTGCTGTCCTAATATGCTGCATTCGCTCTTTTTAAGGATTAAGTTTACTTTTGATAAGAATGCAATCCACACAAACTATTTAGTAGCACAAGTTTAATTAATTGAGATTAACATTAGATAAGTGAATGTTGCCAAGGTAGCCTTTCTGAAGCACTGAAGGATGGGCTGAGACAATGTTCCTTGATACTGTACTGAAACAGAGGCCACACAAACTCATTTGAATAGAAGCAAAACATGGAGGATTCTTGATCTGTTGTGCCAGCACCTAAGATAAACTTAGTGCTTGTACTGTGCTCTGGCATCCATTACTTACAGAATTTTTAAAAGCCCTATTTATTTTAGCCTATCGTACATATGTATCTCCACAAAGGCAAGCACACATTCATTTGAGGAGAGCAGTTCTTGGGAAGGAGTTATGGTTTTTGTGGGTACATTTATATATACTACATTCATGGAGAGTTTTGTTTAATCTTGGATTTCATTTTGCCATTGAATGTTTTCTGTCCTATTACTGAGTTTGAGTACTTTGCATTCAGAGGTGTCACTCAGCTAACATTTAATATGCTGGTTAATTATGGCACAGAGCTCTGCTTTTTTAAATTAATAAGACATTCTGACATTAGAAGAAGAAATGAGGAATGTGAGCTCTCACTGATGTTTATGTTTTGGAGTACATCATAAACTATTTCAAATATGTGGGCTTTTGAAAGCTCAATACAGGTTTTTTTTTTTCAATACAGGTTTTGACAAGGATATTTTCTGTTCATTTTTATATCCTTAAGCATTTCAAAGGGAACTGGTTCTGTGTGTTTGCATTCCATTCATGCATAATTCATCAAAACATTGTTCTGAAAGGAGAGAAAATAAAAACAAAAACTTAAGATATTTCTATTATTTAAAGCTTAGATACTAAGAAACTCAAAACCTACTAAAGTGGATAAAATCTGCCTCCTGAATTTACCTGTAGTGCCCCTTAGAATCATCTCTCATTCGGAATAACACTTAGATACATACTGTTCTTGTAGAAACCTGCCTACCTTTTAAATTTTTTCTTTACAAAGACATTTTATGACATACACTTATTGCCATAAATAAGAAAAAAGTTAAAACTTCTAGGATGTGGCATACTAGGTGAAACCACTTAGAATTCCACTGTTGTTTCCCATGTACTGTTGTAATGAAGTAGATAGGAGTCACTCTCAAGTCTGACTGTATGGGATGAGTAGTCATTTAAATTTTTATCTTTATTTTTCTCAGATATGAAATGGAGATAGTGATAGTGCCTACAATTTTACACAGTTGTCCTCATTATTAAATAAAATTTTACATAGAAGGACAGAAACATAAGCAAATCTGGGGATATTATTAGTTTAATTTGATGAGTAATTCATAAAAACAAAAGATAAACTTTTATTTCTGATGTGCAAATGCTTTCTCCCATAATTTATCCTGTTTTATTCTATTTCCAAAAGAGAATACATTTATTCCATGCCAAATTGCCTATTCTCTACTCAACCTCAGAATAGTATTATATGGCATATTGTGGAGGCTCTTTTGATTTAAATCTCACGATCTCATGATAAACTTAAGAAAAGAGTATTTCTTACTCTAATGGTGTTTATGTTTTTCTTTAATGCACTGAATATGTCTGAATATGCCATTTTATGTGGGGTACAATTTTGAAAGAGTACTTATTATTCAAAATCTGTTTAATGAGGCACACACAATAATTTAAGATTGCTCCTAAGAGTTTATGAGTCACTCAAATGTAAGATAGAGGGCAAGAGGATTAGGAGGTACTCTGGAGAAAAAAATGCATTTTAATACTTACTAAAATGATTGTTACTTTTGTAATTTATAAGCAGAACTGAGAATTAAATTTATGTAATCTATCATTTTGTAGTCCACTTAAAACTAATTGCGCAGCTGTTACCTGACAGATTAAATGAGTATCCTTTTGCGTTTGTATGTTTTGAGTGTTTAAAAGAATAAGTTACCTCCTTATATATCAATCTTTATACATTTATTATGATATATAATATTCTCTGTTGTCACTGAGTTCATCTCTTTTACTTTCATTTCCTTCCCATTGTTCAAATAAATATGTATGCATATATAAAACAAATATATATCTATATATACAGTGTATATAATAAATACATAAAATCATGAATTCGTTATTCAGTGCAACTCACTGGTAGGAAATAAGTTTACACAATTTATTCTATTTCTCTATAGAATATATGAACTATTAAAAATCCTAATTAGTTATGACAAAGGGAAAAGTCTTCCTATGATTAATTTCTATTTATTAAAAATACCCTAATTTAAATTTAAAAAGTATTTAAACATATAGAAGACAAATATCAAAGGATACTATTTTTTGAAACTAGCAATAAGGTCACTAATTACTTTTTAGGGTTGTTTTGATTAGAAAACATACCTGTAGGTATGGTATTATGAATTTGAAAATATAATAAATTTATTGATAGCATCAGGATTTGCTGTTTCACTTGGTGTCTTAATTCTTCACTCAGATGAAGGAACATCACAATGAACTATCTCCTCTAAAAGATCGGATTATTTTTATTTTTTGTTCCAATTTGTTTTTGATTTTTTTTAGAAAAAGAGTTTGATGGAAGAACTATAAAAAGCAGACCACTGTTTTGAATGAGTGAATTTTATCTTAAATAAAGGGTTTTTATAGATATAGGTAAAGCAATAAAAATCATAAAGAACTAAAAACTTCGTATATCATATTCTGGCCCCTCATTAAATTTATTTATTCATTGAGGATATAAACTTAGCTTACAATTTCTGTCCCTCTAAAGCATTCATAATTGCTATCCATCTTCCACAAAGCAACCTGCTTCATTTTTTAGGCAGCTGTAATTTGGTTAAATACAGTCATATGCTAGTAAAATGGCTTCCCATAAATAACAAGATCTGGTTGTAGTTTTGGAGTTTCTGTGATATAAATATGCCTACTCCAGTCTATTTTAAGGAACCAATGTAATAATACTGAGTGCAGAGTTGGGAAGAAATGTTCATAGTTCATTTTTAGGAGTTGGCATGGGCTGGCTCAGCACACCACGAATATTCTCTTGCTTATCTCATCTTTTTACCAATAGATTTGTTCTGCCTTTCTAATGAGAAAAAAACTTTTTTTAATAAAACTTTTTCAAATAGGTGTTTATAATTTACATTCCCTTAAGTCCTTTCTCTTCTTGTCTTGGTATTGGATTATGTTGCCTACTTTGGACAAAATCCCTGAGCCCATTTTTCAAGAGTGAATACAGCATTAGACTCTAGAAGTGCCCTGATCTATGGAACTGGCAAGAATTATTATTTGATCCTTAGTATGATAAGCCTAATAATGTGACCCAGTATTTTATTTCAAGATCAGTGATATGGCTTGCACAGTTGCATAGTCAAATTAAACCCCCACCTCTTCTTTACAAGATCAATATTCAAGCTAGTTGAAAATTCTGTATTACAACTGTTTTAAAACCTGTTCATTCAGCACTCTTTTACTGAGAATCCATTTAATGCCACCAATGAAGCATGGGCTCTACTATCAGTAAGCTTTCACCAGGTAGCAAATACAGTAGTACCTCGGTTCATGAATGGTTTTGTTTGCAGACAATTTGGTTCATAAACAAAAGTGTTTGGCAAAATTTTGTTTTTGTTTGCAAACTCTGTATCAGGT
Organism: Hystrix cristata; assembly: GCA_004026905.1. NCBI lineage: Eukaryota > Metazoa > Chordata > Mammalia > Rodentia > Hystricidae > Hystrix > Hystrix cristata. The sequence continues at coordinate 5,747 of PVJO010027315.1, read as the reverse complement.
GACAAACACTGTTGTGATCATCTTTCCCACACAAAAACAAATGTGGCCATCTTTTCCAAAATCATAGAACAAATTAAGTTTGTGAACCAAGGTACCATTATATGTGCCTGAGATGTAGTGTATGGATTATGGAGATGGACTGCTTGGGTTTAAAGGTAAAATCTGCCATTTATTAGTTTTTCGAACTTTGACACTCTAATAACCTCTTCTATCTGTAAAAGAATTAGTGAGAAGTACTTAGACTAAAATAATATGGGCTGAAGCCTGGAAACATGGCCTTATGTTGGAAATTTAGGAAGGGTTTTCTCAGAAGGTGATGTTTCATCTGAGATCTAAAGGAGCCTGCCCTGGGAACAGGTAGAAAAAACTGTTCCATACAGAAGGAGCAGCCAGAGCAAAAGACCTAGTTAGAGTGGGAAGTAGGTCAGTGGTAAAGGTAGCTGGAACTTTGTGGAAGCCAGGAGATTAATCAGGAGACTAATAGAGTTGTAGGGAGAGATGAAGAGCTTGACTGGGGTACAGTAGTTGAAATGAAGAGATGCATACAGATTTGTGATTTCCAGAATTGTTTCAATGGCAAATTTTGTCTGATGAACTGATTGTGGGATGTGAGTAAAAGAAGAGATTTAAATAAGACTCATAGATATCCTTGACTATATGTTAGATGCTGATGTCACTAGTGACAGAACAGAGTGGGGAAAAAAGGAATATTATCAAGGGACTAGGTTCAAATAAATTTTATTTGAAGGTGTTAAAATTTTGGATAAATTTTAAGTGGAGAAAATTAGCATAATGTTTGCTTAGATTAGTTTTTGTTTGAGAGCAGAGAATACAAATATAAGCTTGGGACTCCATGCATGATACCAATGCTTCCAAATAACATAGTAAGAATCCCTTCTTCATTTAGTTTATTTGAGAATAGACACATACATTCCCAGTCAAGATAGAGTTCAATGTAGAATCCAAATAGAAAACTATAAAGGAAATAGTATTAGTGGCTTTGAATTTGACTAGTATGCTTATTGTTTTGCAAGGCCCAACATTACCAATCTTGATTTCCTGTATAAGTCAAATTTCTGTTACAAGTCAAACATAAATGAGTGGTATGTATATATGTAAACTATTCCATGAACTTTGGAGGGGTATAAATGTTTTTAACTGTTATTGTAAAATGCTTTAGGGTTTGAAAAGAGTAGGGGAATCATATAATAAATACCAATGTGACCACCAAGTGAAGAAAAAAGTAAATTGCACTTAAAATTAAAGCCCTAAATTCACTTCTCTCTGATGCTGCTGCCTTTCTTCCTACCTCCACTCCAACTATTATTACGAGTATGGAATTTGTCATTTCCATCCATGTTTTTATATCATTTCATGTACATTTATTTACAAATCCATAAATTAAATGGAATACTGTAATTAACATGTTTCTAAACTTTAAGTGATTTTATATTTCTTAGGCACCCAACTGTTTTATTCAGTCATATTTAGAGATTAATCTATGTTGGTGGATATAACACTAGATGATCCCAACATTCAGGATATAGTGTGTGTACTCCTTGCTGCTTTTAGTGAGGTTTTCAGTGACAATCAGGAGCAAAAATCCCATTTGAAAAGTTTGAAGTTTTGCCACAAAGGGAGTACCTGAAAATTTGGAGCTAAGGAGAGCTCAGTTGCTAAAAACACTAGCATTAAAAAACGCCAGGCACTTTACTCAAGACCTTAGGAAAGGCTGGGGATTTAGCTCAGTGATTAGAGTGCTTGCCTTGCAAGCACAAGGGCCTGAGTTCGATCCCTGGCAACACACACACACACACACACACACACACACACACACACACACACAAAAAAAAGACCTTAGGAAAAATACCTTGAGGGCATCTAAAAAATCAGCAAGACTATACCCTTCAGTAGCTCAAGGGTGTAAAAGAGTAAAGGTAAACTCCTTTGAAAGACTTGCTTTGTAAAGAAAGCCCCAGGGTGCAGTGCTCTAGAAGGACTGCCTAAGGAATTTGTTCCCCATTGGTTCACAGTGCTTAGCCATACAGCCATTCTAGGCCTCTATAGCCATGACCCTGAGGGGACTGAGCTACTGATTGAACTGGCAGCATAACTTGGCATCTTATATATGGTGTTGGTTTTACAGGGATGCAGAATATAGGGCTTGTGAGGTCAAAGAATCTTCCACTTGGATTTCAGAAGAAGGCCTGGGAGGCCAGGCTGTGTGCCCCTGAGAGGGCAGTGTGTGAAGCTGTAAGTATGAAGCTGAAAGTGCACTGGAGACCTCAGGAAGAAAAGTGGAACATCAGGAAAGTGGAACTTCTGCTGAAGAAAGGCACAGGCAGTAAGCAGAGCCACCCTAAGAGAGAGTCTGTGAAGGCTACAAAGGGCAATGCTGTAGGGGCAGGTGCTCCCAAGACTTTTAGAATTCACATCTCACCATAACTTGCCCTGTGTACTGGATATGAAGTTACAGCATTTAAGGTTTGCCCTGCTGGTTTTCATTCTTGGCTTTGATATGATTCATTTCTGTCCCTCTATTTCTTCCTTTTGGATTGGGAATGTTTACTTGGTGCCTTCATCTGAAGTGTTTAGCTTCTTTTTGATTTTTATAAGTTTTCAGAGCTGAGAATTTGACTCAAATCTCAGAGGAGATTTTGTACTTGAACTTTCAGCAATGCTGAAAACTTAAAGACTTTGGGAACTCTTAAAGATGGACTGAATGCATCTTGCATAAAGATAAGGATATGAGTCTTTTGGGGCTTGGGAAGAACATTATATTTTAGATCTGGAATGTTCCCCCAAAGTCTCATGTGTTCAGAGATGGGGTTTTTAGGATGTGACTGGATTATGGGGGCGCTATAGCTAATTTACTATTAAGAGATAGGGCCTGGTACCAGAAGTTCACTGAGGGTGTAACCCAGAATGGTGTGTCTTCCTCCTTGGCTCCTCCCTTCTGTCACTGCTTCTTGGTCACCATGATGTGAGCAGCTTTTCTCCATCTGGCCCTTCCACCTGCTGTTTCTGCCTTGGAGGTGGCAAATCATAGACTGAAATTTCTGGGATTGTGAGCCTAAATAACCCTCTCCTCCATTCATTTGTGATTGTTGGATGTTTTGTCTGTGCAACAAAGAAGGGACTAAGACAGGAAGTTAAAATCAGAGTTCTTCCATTAAGCCTTTGAGCATTTGAAAAATACCTATTAAATGATACCTATATGCAACTCTGTGTCTAATATTCTTGAGTCTCTAATAGTTATTGGACATGCTGATTCTCTCTCATGGAATACTGTATTTTCATGGGGTTTATCGCATTAACTGTGAGTTCTTTTCCATTCATTTAAGTGCTATCTGTGGGACGCTGAGAAACAGTGTGACAGTTTATGCCTCTGCCAAACACTTGAAGTTTATTCAGCAGTTTGGTATACTTTTTATGTTTATTTCTTGGTTTTATGGGAAATGTGTAAGTAGGGTATAAATTTGGCTCAGTTTTTGGCACTTTTGTCTAACGATAAACTTATGGCATAAATCTTTAAATTTTTTCTATAAAATCTATAAAATGTAGCGTAAAATTTATATGAATCTACCTAATCCACCTGTCCTAGTGGAGAGATTTTGTTTTTCCTAGTTCTTTCTTTCTGTAGGAAATGCCCCATTCTGTGTGGGGGTTTTAGTTTTAGTTCTCCATCTTGCAAGGGTATGCCTGAGATACTCATCCTTTGTGCCTGCTATTAAACAAACACTTTGAAAACAGCAATTTTACCATGTGCACACTTTATATTTTTCAAATCAATTAATTTTTAGGGCAGTTTTAGGATCACATGAAAACACTACAGAAATTAATAGTTGCCATATAATGCTTTCTCCACACATGTCCCCTTTTCCATTATCATCATCCCCCATAAGAGTGGAACATTTTTAAAATTGATAAATATATATCAAAACATCATTATCACTCAATGTCAATAATTTATATTAGTAGTCACTCTGTGTTGTGCACTCTATGGTTTGGACAAATATAGAAAGCCATACATCCACTACTGTAGTATCATACAGAGTATTTATACTTTTTTAAAAATCCTCTGTGTTCCACCTTTTCATCTCCACAGCCAAGAGCTACCACTGATGTTTTTATTGTTCCTGTAGTTTAACCTCTTTTCTGAATGTCCTATAATTAGAATTTTTAAAAATATAGCCTTTTTGTATAGCCTCCTTTTACTTAGTAAGGTGCATTTAAGTTTACTCCATGTATATTCATGGTTCCATAGCTCATTTGCTTTTAGCATTTAATGATATTCCTTTGTCCACATATATCATGTTTTGTTTATCCACTATCTTACTGAAGGACACCTTGCTTACTTCCAAGTTTTGGCAATTATGAAAAACACTGCTATAAACTCTGTATACAGGTTTTTGGGTGGACATACATTTTCAGTTCATTTGAGTAAATACAAAGACATGTGATTGCTGGAGTGCATGGTCAGAGTTTATTTATAGTTTTGTAAGAAACTGTCAGAATGTCTTCCAAATATCTGTACCATTTTGCATTCCTCCAGCAATGAATGAGAGTTCCTGTTGCTTCACATCTTTTTCTTCATTTGACGATGGCATTGTTTTGGGTTCTGGTCATCCTAATAGGGTCATAGTGGTCATACTTTGTCCTTTAACTTTTTTTCTTTAGTCTCTGCTATTCAATGGGTTTTCTTAATTTTTTGATGAAGAACTGTGCATTGATGAGCATATTCATTATATTCAATCTAAAATTTCTTATTTTTTGTACTACGAGTTTATTTTTATCCAGTTTCCAATCTTGCCAAAAGACAGAAGGCTAAACTTTATATTGAAAATGACATGATCATATCACTAAATTATCTCTAGGTATCCATGGAGAATTGGTTTAAGGACCCTAGCTAATGACAAAATCAGAGGGTGTTGAAGTCGCTTACATAAAATGGAATAATGTTTGCATAGATAATACACATATCCTTCCATATCTTTAAATAACCTCTAGATTACTTATGATACATTTAATTTAATATGGTGTAAGTGTTACATAAATAGGTTTAGTCTGTGTTGTTTAGGGTATGAGAAAAAGTGTGTGTATTCAATACAAATGTTGTTTATAAAATTTTTGATCTGTGATTGGCTGCTTCTACAGATGTCCTTTTTTTATGTTTTTCATCTCTACTTGGTTGAATCTGTAGGTGCAGAACTTATAGATATAGAGGACTAATTAATATCTCAAAATTATCTACTTTTATAATAATACAGGCACCATCTTTGTTATTAGACATCCATCCAAACATTGAAAACAATGATGTGTTCCTAGTATGTGTGTGGATACTTAATAAACATTTGTTGTATATTGATATTTTCAGTACAATTAATACCTTTTCTATAAAATGTCAATTAATACTTGCTGAGTTGATTTAACAGCTTGAAGCCTTCATAGAAATCTAATGACAGCCTTCCATAGAATTACCAATTGATCTCAAAGTGATCTGAGAATAGAGGCAACTACTGGTCTGCAGATAGCTTGACTACAGATATTGGCATTTACATCAACTTATAGTAAGTTTGAAACCAAAATGTGGTCTCTTCACACTACCTGTAACTGTACGTAGTAAGAAAAATCATAAGTGAAATCTCATAAGATGAAGTTAAAGACTGTCTCTGTGTTAAATAGCAACTATGTTTAGATTCCAAGATATCAACTATGTTTAGATATCTTGGAAAATAAATAAAAAA
>PVJO010027314.1:0-19839 GCA_004026905.1 Hystrix cristata | reverse complement strand
AGCATGGGGATAAGAGAAGTTGGACATTTTGTTGTGCAGAATGAGTACACCTGTGTTTGCTTAGGATGGAATTGGAATAGTACCAATTTTCCTTTTAAATATATGGTGATTATGCTGCTTCCTGTTTAACTTACAGAAGTATGCTGGACATTTTGTAGCATCATGGTGGCAGGGCATGAAAATCTCATGAGAGGTCCAATGTTAAAAATCACTGGATGAGGTAAACAAGTAGTATAGTTCAAGCATTCAGAGCTGCAGCTGACACCCTAGTTGTGGGTTTGTTTAGACTCTGTCTCAAGAGGCACAGAAGTGCCAGTGCCCACTGGGCTTACACGAAACCACACAAAGACTGACCAGACTTACTGATATCCTTTTGATAGCTGTGCCATGATAGGAACAATGCTGTTTTTCGTTGTGATCAAGTCTCTTCCTGCTGGAAGTTACATCCTAATTATTACCCAAAGGAGATTTTTTTTCCCCAATGCATTGTTGTGTCTCATGTCAAGAAATCCATTAATTATTCAAAACATGACCTACATACTGTTCTCCACCCTTCTCTTCTACATAATATCTTTTTTTTTTTTTGGCAAGAAGTTCCTAAAATTTCTCTGTTCTCAAAAGACTATCTCTAGGCATTTTCCCAGTGTAATAAAGAAGCATTTTACGTTATGGGCGATGGCCAGTTAATGTCTATATTTCTCTGTGCGAGCTATAACATTATCAGCCAAGGGAAACACCTGCATAGCTCTGTGTTCCTGAACTACATCCATGTCCACACATCCTGTAACGAAGGAATTATAATCCAAAGGATAAAAACCACAGGTGCCACAGAAAAACAGCTCCATGTGAATCTGAAATGGGCAACAATCTTTCCAAAACAAACAACAATAGCATGACTATAACTAGAAAACACGGACATCAACACCAATAACTTGTAATTATTTTTATAATCTATGAGGCTGGAACTAAACACAACCGCAGATTAAAGCACTCAAGCAGAAGTTCTTGGAGACACAGTGGCTGACAACAGACTATATTTAGCGAGTTCTGGCTTCTATTTTCTCGACAACTCTAGCACACAAATTTGACCAAAAGGTTCATTATACCTCAAGGTCTCCAAACTAATATGCCCTTAGGTCTATAAATAAGAGCACATGCAATGTTTTATATCCTAGTAGTAAGGTCTCTCTATGGCAATAATGACAAAAACAAAACCAACAGAACCCACTGTAATTTACAAGGATGATCAATAATATAGTGAATATTCAAAACTAAAAATTTATTACCCTAAAACCCCCTCAGAACTCTCCCAACATGTCACACACATTTATCTCAGAATAATCTGTGTACAGATTACACAGGCTAATTGTGTTTAAGGTGAGGGGGAGTAGTTTAAGGGAGGTTACTGGCAATGTGTCTTCTACAGTAACATTTTTTTGAATTTAAACATTTACCATAGTTTTTGATCATACCTCGTATTTTGAAAATGAGGATTCCCCAGAGCACATCCTTCAGACAAGTCTCACTGAAATGATGATCCAGTGCAGCCAGCTAAATGGAGAACTTTAGCTATTTCCATTTTACCTGATTTTTCTTATAAGGTAATTGATGCCCACAGTGAGCTCACTCTGATCGTGGAAGAAGCCCTCTACCATTGGTGGACACAATTCAGCCTCAGAAGAGCCCTGAACTGCAGCAAAGATAATGAGTGCACACAGATGACTCTGCCAGGAATCCCAGCAGGCCAAAACGCCTGGCGATGGGCTGAGGAGAGTTAGCTGAGGATTCTCAACAGCGAGTGATAGAGGCACACTTGTCAGATGGGGCTTCATGCTCAGCAGGTTAAACAGAAGCAAGGTTCTTAGGAGCCTCTGTCACCCAGGCTGCATCTTAAAACATTCCACATAAAATCGCACCACTTTGTTGTCTTTGTATTTATTAAAAATCTACATGGCAAAATAACTGATACTGCTTGCTTTCAAGTCAATTCAACATTTACTTTACAAATTTTTTTTGCTAATTAACATTACTGTGCTCGAGAATGCCCAGGAAACAAAGTTGATCAGAAAAAATCTTCTGTCCTTAGGGAAGTTCCCAAATAACGGGAAAGACAGACAGATAAACAGATGACAGCAGCCTCAGACAGATCGTGGTGACTACTGTAAAGAGATGTATAAACACTTGAGAGTGACAGTTCAAACTAATGCCACAAACTTCAGGCAGCCAACTACTTCACAGAAACCGCCTGGGTCCAGCAAGTTACAGAGGACAAAGGAAAAATCAATCTTTGAAAGGTATCTTAAATGTCAGCGATCCACACCAACCATTATGTCAAACAAAATCTTTATATCAACTATATCTTTGCATGGCAAATATTGCTGCACTCTAAGTGCTAACGCCATATATATTATTTTTTTACATGCAAAGATACAGCATCTCACTCATTTGTAAAGTCTAGCTACTGAAATGTAATCTTTCTACCCCAAAAGTTTAACCGTTGAGCCTCATACGTTATCACCTTTCATATTCTGTGAAAGTGGTTCATTATAAACCTAGCTTGATATTAAAGGATAGTGTAATAGTAAGAATTTCTCTAGTAACCATTACTTTTGAGATTATTTAGTAAATCACTATTCACCAGGTATCACTGGAAAGTATAAAGCAAACATAAAAACCAGACTGCAGACTGTATCAGGGAATGGAAGTGAATGTACCGTTGAGGACCAGGAAGGTCAACTGCCAATAATTTATGCCTATGGGTCTCTTGTCCTTTCTGAAAACTCCAGTTCTTTAGCTCCCTGGACTAGTGTGCAATAAGACATATTGTACTAAAACTAAAAAGGAGTAAGTAGCTACAGATTACACCGAATTTCCCAACAGACATAAACAAGCACTTAATACATTTCATTCTGCTTATGTTATTACATGCCCGCTTGAAACTAGGTGAGGTCTCAGATGTTAGAAAAAGCTACAGTTACCAGCTCTGCTTCACAGGAAATGAAATATTCTGCTAAGCAGTCTAAAAACTAAGGACAAAGAAACAAAAACTTTTTTTACAGTAAAGAAATACTCTCTTATTATCACAGGCTTAAAATATGAATCCACCAGAAAAGAAATCATCTAGTCTAAAATAATATAGCTAACCACTTATGCCTTTAACACAAAGAGATTCACAGAGATACATCTTTTGTGATCACTAAAAACAGAAAGCTATTATAACCAAAAAGAATCAAGAAAATACCTGCATTTAAGTGATTTTCAATTCCTTGTTGGGGCTCATTCAACATCAAGCTCTAAGTTTGCTTCACATTTCAAGGAAAAGGCAACCCAAACAAACACGAATAATAAAAATAAATACATAAGCACATAAAAGGAGGTAAGCATATATACAAATAATTTCTGTGTCAGAATGTTACAGGTGACACTAGATTGTTTCATAATTCAAAATGAGAGAAACCTGAAATGTGATTTCCTAATCCCGTGTTTCTCAATCTCTGCACTATAAAATTTCAGGCCACATAATTGTCTGTTGTGAGGGCGCATGATGTCATCCTGTGCACTGCAGGATGTCTGATGGCATCCCTATCTTCTCTCGGGTAGATACCAACAGCACTTGCTCTGTTCTCTCCTAGCTGTGACAATCCTGAGTGACTCCAGATAGCCAAATGTCTCCTGTGAAGCAAACCTGCCCTGGTTGAGAGCTGCTACTCTACCTTTCTAATGCCGTGATGACCAAGTGAACTCTGATCCTTGGTAAACCAAGGCCAGGGCACATGGCCATCAACGCGAGCAGTCTACCCTGCCGTAGTGTTCATCCCAACCCCTATGTCTTCTGCTTGAGAGACAGTGTCTGAGCCAATGTAAAGGGGAAAATACAGGACAGTTTTGTGGATGACCTGGAACCAATATCTCTCTTTTTTCTCACTTGTGATTCTTAAGAATAAATGGAAAATGCACTGGAGTGTAACATGCCAAGAGAGAGAAGGACAGGACTAATCAGAATATCCCACATCCCTTTGCAAAGATGTCCTTCAATGTGGCAGCCTGTCCAGCATATAAAACCGCAGGTGGGCTGCTTAGTGGAGCCCCTCAGTTGCGGTGCTCAGAGGTCAGGCACAGCCGAGGCTTCATTTGGTTTCCAGAGCCTTGAGGGAGAGACTCGTAATGAATCCTAGGCTTCTGGGACTGCTGCCTATCTGCAAGTAACGAATGTGCGTGCCTGTGAGAATTCTCCGACTTGTTACATACGTCTTTGTCCTGTCTCAATGGACACAGACAAATTAGCGACTAGTGCACCATGAATCTGCTTCACAGAAAAAACTCAAATCTCACTCCTCAAAAGTGATTTCAAAAGCATCACTACTCCTGGGGCTGATGTTTTCCATCTGAATTTAGGGATTTAACAGAGAAACTGAGAAGGAAAGACCACTGAACACACAAATGACCCAGAGTCTTCTGAAACTAGGAACAGAAGAAAAGGATAGGAAAGAGGAAGTACTCAGTAAGCACTGAAGATAATCAAGAAACTAAAGGATCTAAGAAATAGTAGGAGATTTACAAGATGCCTTACCTGTGTAAGGCAATTATCATGCACCCAATACAGATGCACTGAATATCTACCATGATTCGAGGTGTGGAATACAAAACTAAGAGAACAGGATCTTGCCATGTAAAGAAATTGAGGAGTCTCCTTGGATCCAAAAATGTATGAACAAATCATTCATTAATCTGGATGCATATTCAAATAATCTGTGGTGCTTCTTCAAATTATCAATTGTCAAATTTACACCCTGGCTAATTATGTAAGTATTTGGGTGTCTGGACATTTTTGAAAAGCCTTTGAGCCAGACCATGAATTTTGTGGGGACTTGGGCATAGACAAGGGTGAGATGATGGAATTTCTCACTGAAGAAATAACAAGAGAAGAATTATCATTATGGAAAATCAGGGCATACAACACATGAAATATGTTCAATGCTGGTAGGCATTAGATCTAAAATATCTCCCGAGTCCTGTATTTAGAAATGGGGCTTTGGAAGGTGATTGGATCGTGTGGGCACTACATGGATTACTCCATTTACACGTTCATAGCTGTCTGTTTTCCCAAGGTGGGGCCTACTTGGAAGAGAGGGTCCACTGGAGAAATGACCTGGAAGGTGTTTTCTTAACTGCAGCTCCTCTCTTCTCTCCTGTTTCCTGGACACCAGGGGGTGAGCAACTCTCCTCTGCTATTTACTTTCATCATGCTGTCTTTGCCTTGGAGCTAGCTGACTATGGACTGAATCCTCTAAAAGCCATAAGCCAAAACCTTGCAAGCAGCCTGTATGTCCGCCAACAGATGAATGGATAAAGAGAATGTGGTATTTACACACAACAAAATACTACAAAGAAGGATAAATGTGAGTCACTCATAGAAAAATGGATGTAACTTGAATCCATAATGTTAAGTCAAATAAATCAGACACACAAGTATAAATATCATGGTTTTCTGTTATATAAGAAATTCAAAGTAGAAATAAAGGGCAAAACAAAAAAAAAATAGGAAAGAAGGAGCTAGATCTTTTGCAAAGGGAAAGGGAACCAAGAGATGGAGGGGGAAGGGGAGAGGAGATTGGGACATAAAAAGATTTAAACTGCATCATATACACGTACCAACTACCCACAATGAAGTGTACTCATTATGTACCACAAGCACACTAACATAAACATAAAAAAGTGAGCCAAAATAAAATTCTCCTCCTTTATGTTGTAGATGTTAAGTATTTTTCCCAGCCACGGGGAAACGATGAAGACAAATGCCATCTATTCACAAGATCTGAGAAAGGGTGTCAAGGGAATAAGGCAGGTAAAAACTAGATCTCAGTGGGTGTTAAGCTTTAATCTGCAAATAACAGAGAAGCAGTGAATGTTTCTGAGAAAAAACTGCAACTATACTCTAAAAAAACAAGCCTTCTGAAATTCATATAGTAGAGGAGCTGGGGAAAGAGACAAAGGCAGAAAAAGCAAGTGAACATTTCTAAAGCAATGGACTCCACCACGAGTGCTGGCTTTCCTTAGTTTCTACAAGAATTCTCCTGATTGACTCTTCAGGTCCATCCACCTCCACATAAACAGAGCATGTCAGACAACCTCAAGAGCAGGAACAGACCTTGTACCCAGTCTTCTTATAATTTGTTTTCCCTGTATGCCCATTCAATAATCATCTGCATGCATACTGTCTGCAGATTCTCACCTTCCCCTCACCTCACACTTTAAATTGTTGGTGTTAACTGCCTATTTAACATTTCCCTGGCACATAGTGAAGTAACCTAAAATACACCACGTTCAAAATTGAACTCATGATATTTCTCCCAGAGCTGACTGTTCTTACTGGTCCTTTTGTCTGGAAATGGTGCCACATTCTATCCAGGCACACAGGTCAGATACTCTCTTGTGTCAGATGCATTCCTGACACACTCTCCTTTGCATCCACGATCAATCTATCACGAGGCTCTACAGATTTTGCCTTATAGCATCATTCAGATTCCTCCTTCTCCCTTTCCCTCTACCAGCATCTCCTTAACCCAACCTGTCATTTCAATCGTTTCCATAATAGTCTTGACTTAGTGGTTAAACCCCGTTACCTACCTGTGGTCAATAACCAGTCACTACTTGACATTCCTGAAGTAGCACATTATCCAGCTTTATATTACTATAATAAAATATACAAGATGATAAACTTATAAAAAGAAAAAGATGACTTTACAGTTTCCAATCCAAGAAGGGATGGCCCTAATTTGGGGGTCTGTGGTGAGGCAACACATCATGACCCAAGAGTATGGCAGAGCAAAACCATGTACTTCACTGCCAGAAATCAAAAGAAGAGGAAGGAGCCTGGGTCCCCCACAATGCTCTTTAGAAAGGCACACATCCAATTAACTAAGGACTTCTCATTAGACCCTGCTTCCTAAAGGTTCCAACATGTCCCAAAAGCCTCAACCTGAGGACCAAATAATTAACACACGGACCATCCAGGGCTATTTAACATCCAGACTACAGCATCCTGCCCATAACCCGTAAAAGTTCAGGTACATCTCACAATGCAAACTGCATGGAGTCTATCCCAAGGGTCTCTGAAGTCTTAACTCTTCTAAGATTGCACCACACATCTGCACCACACTTCCTAGCCTCCCGGGCTTTCTTTTGAAATCTCAGTGGACACCTTCACATCCCCATAACTTTTGAATTGTGCATGCCTGAAAAATCCACATGACATGGAGAAGGCCAAGGTCTGCCACCAGTACAAACTGTATTGTGGCCAGCTTGAACCACAGTTGCAATGACCACCAGGTACCTTCCCAGCAAAGGAAAATAAGTCAAATCCAAGGCTTCTCTGAGTGTGCAGGGCAATAAGGAGCTCTTTTCTGAAACACCTCTTCCCTTGAAAGTCAGCCAGGACACATGAATGCCAGAAGCCCCAGCACGACATACAGTAACCTTTCTTCACTTGGAGCTTGCTAAAGCTCCACGCATAAGGACTGCATCTCATACACCCAACCACATAACGATGAATTATGAAAGGACAGGCGCAGCAGACACAGCTGGCAGGACTCAGCACCTTGGCAATAACTTCATCAGCCACCGTCTGGAAGACCCAGTGAGAGGCACCCTGGACCCAGGGCAACATTTTAAATTCTTAAATCCAATGCATTCGGCACTCGGGCCATTTCTCCTTTCCACTGGCATAAGCCCACTCTCTCTGAGGGGTTTGTTGTCTAAATTAAACTTTGCTGCTTTTTCCTTACTGTCATGTGCCAAGTCCAATTCTTTGTAAAACGGTGCAAAGAACCCAAACACTCATCCAAGACCCACTGTACACCACTGATATCAAGACAAATACTGAAATCCCTTCACAGTGCTTGACTATCATCTTAAACTAGTCACAAATGGCTTGTTTTAGTTCCTGTATCTGTTGTGTTTTCTCCCATCACAGGGCCTCTGCACACACTATACTATTTGCCTGAAAGCTGGGTTCCTCCCTGGTTTGATTAAGTCTTACCCACTCTCCAGACCCTTGCAAAATCATCATCTCTTTCTTCACAGTGCCTGCTCTGATCCCTCATCTTGTAACAGGTTCTCATAGAACCGGAATACACATGTGCTTTTAAAGGATTTGAGTTGGATGTAATTCTACATTTGATTGACTTACATTTGATCAGAGTATTTGTTTTATACTTGTTCCTCTACCAGTTCTACCACAGTATCATCCCATTCCAGAACTGGAAGAAGCAAAAACATACAGGAAAGATTGTGAAAGAGATATGGAACAGATTCAACAGAGCTTCTGATACACGTGTGCTAAATTTAAAAAGAAAGGGAACGCCTTACTTTTCTTATTGTTGAGACAAAATACCAAACACCCAGAGGTAAAAGAGGAAAGGTTTATTCTAGCTCACAGTTCATATAGCTTGCATTCCATAGTCAGCTGGCTCTAAGGCAGGGTGGCATGGCAGAGGGGCATCACAGAGGAGAAACAGCTCATAATGTGGAGGCAGAAGGCAGTAAAGCAACAAAGTAGTGAAGCAGCAGCAGCAGACAAGCAGTGAAATGGCCGAAGTAGCAGCAATCAAGCCCACCTTTATATTTCGTCCATGCTACCAGCCCCTGTGGGCAGTGCCACCCTCAATCCCAGCAACGTAACCTTAATTCCAGCAGCACACCCCTAATCTCAGCACTACACACCCTACATCTGCCACCTCCGTGAAGTCCCACCTATGACTGCATGAGGCTTTGGGGGAACATCTACATTCGAGCCCTAACAGAGAAGAATTTAAAATGACTATAAAAATGTCAAGACTAGATGACTAAGAGATATGAGCCACTCATTCAGTACTCATATAGATTGTTTTCATTTGCATATTGTTTTCCTTTTTGCTCCCTTTCCGTAATTCTAATTCCTAGTCCCCTAAATCCAAATATTTTACTTAAAGCAAATGGCCTAAAGTTGGCTGCTTTCAGAACATTCTAGACCAAAGTCCACATCCAATCATTAGGGCAGGATTACAAGTACACCACACAGGCAGACTTGCTTTCTCAGTCTCGCCAGCATTCAATATTAAGTACTGACACACAGAGAAACATTACCTTGAAGAAAACAGAACCTCGCTCGTATAGAAATGTCCAGCGCACCCATGAATAGTAAAGTGACTGATTTATTTCAATTCTTCATTGTTTATTTTTAAAGTTAATCTAGTTTCAACAGTGCAGTAGTAGTAAAACATGGATCCACTACATCATTATACAATTTTATATAAAATAATGAAGTACACATCCAAAGCCAGCTAGATTTGAATTTACTTCACCCTAAAAAATACTCTTCTTTTATGCCAGTGAATACTAAATTGAACCTGAGTTATTTTAATGGAGCCTGGTAAGTTTCTGCTCAATAAGTACTTCTGTTGTTAGGCCATATTTAATCCCTTTGCACTTGATAGTGGAGATATTAGAGTTTATTTTTTAGCCCAGAGCTGTTAGGTTATATTCCATTCTGGAGAATGTACAGTTTATGTGTTCACAAAATGTTTCTGAATTTTAAAAGGTACCAGTTATTGAGTTATTACACCTGTAAAAGTTGTCAAATATTTGTGATGTTTTTGAAATAATAATGACAGGTGTAGACAATAAAAAGTTAACAAAAGATTTCTGGAAAAATAAATTGCATTCAGAAGTCTAAGAAGGTTTCCTGGAAGTAAAGAAATTATGGGCTTCACTCTGCCTCAGCAGAGTATCACATGTAAGGACAAAATTCATATATTGGTTTTATGGTATAATTGTATGACCCAAAAGTTTCCAGTTACAATGCCTTTTTAAAATGTTGGTGAGGGGGTTGAGGGAAGTAGTACAAGCATTTGTTGACACTGATCTACATTTATGATAGGGTGTATCAAGAACCATTTGCTAAACCATCAGTGTACACCGATGATTTAACCTTCATGGTCTAAGGGCTTACTGGCATTAGCCTTGAGAAATGATTAGTTAAAGCACAAGATCTTGGGAGGTGAACAGAGCATCTCACAATAACAGAAACAATCTGATTTATTTTGGCAGAAGTCGCTGCTTATACAAGACCATCTGTTTTGGGGGAAAGCAAAGAAAAATTCCAGAATGCAACAGTAACACTGCTTTCCAGGTTCCACTTTGGAGTAAGAGTGATATTTACTAGGGGACACCTTCATTTAGCTAACATCACCTTTCTAAAAAGCCTGCTGTAGCTGCTGTCTTCTCTTCTTCTGTCGACCTGACTAAAACTACCATTTCACTGTAATTCAAACATTTATTAAAATAGGAAAAAATGTGTTTCTTTCTTGGTTCTAGCTTGACCATCTCATCAGCAACATGGAGAGGCCTTGGTGGACACTTGTCCCTGCTCTATTTCTTGCCATGTACTCCTCCCTCTCCCTGTTTATAGTCAGTGGGGATGCCTGGCCTTCCATAAATACTACATATTCTCAAGAGACTCGAAGGCATGAAGGACTCAGAGACACTCAGTGCAATTTAGCAAACATTTATTGAGCTGCTGTATGGCTCACTCGGCCTTAGAATTAAAACTAAATAACCTTTGAGCTGTCTCCTTTCACAGAGTTCATAGTCTCTTACAGAAGACAAACACCTGCTATAAACACCCAAGTGAAATGACAGAGGTGTGCCCAAGGCCACACATCAGGGGAGGGGAAGCCAATTAACTTTGTCAATGAATCTGGGATCTGGAGAAGCTTTTCCAGGACCCAGGGTGAGACCCGCTTTGTGATTCCTCCCCCAACAAAGTAAAACAAAACAGGTCTTCCTTTCATGGTGGGGAAGTAGTCACAATGACTGAGGGCTACAGTGGCGCATTAAGGCAGACAGGGCACAGGTGAGATCGCATTGCTTTGCCTTGGGCATCAAGGGAGTAGGGCACATACCTTCAAACTCCCTTCCTCCTTGATGCTCATGGCAAAGCAGGGTGAATCCTATCCCATCTTCAATCCATCTGCTTTCTGAGTCAATGGGGGCCATTCGCACACCCCACACACACCAGAGCCCAGAAACTGAAGTCATACCACCAAATTCTGATACTGAGGTATCTGCCTTTATGGCTAGTTGTGCTTAATCTGTATAATTTGGTTTTACAAAGGCAGAGATGAAAGCTAGTTCACAGAGTTGCTGGCTACCAGCCTCTGCTTGACATTTCATCAGAGGCACCAGGCTGGATGAAGCTGAAGGCAGCTGGGACCACTATCAGGATTTCTGGTGAAGCCCTTTTGAATGGCAGACTGATTTATCCCTGCATGCAATATTTAAAACTGCCAAGAGACTTTGCAATTACAAATTGTTTCCATTTTCTCTCTGATTTTTATCTTCATGATTTTCCAAAGAAAGTATTATTATTTCAACTTTGGAAAAAAATGACTACTAAAACAAATAAATACTAAGCTTCAGGAAGATGAAAATACTATGCCAGATTTATTCGAATAGACAATGTTAAAAATGTTTGGATGGACCCAAGAGTCCTGATAGCCAAAGTCAAATCTAGTAAATCACAGATATTTTTTGGTTTAACTAACTTGGTGTGTGGGTTTTATTTTATTTTTATTTATTTATTATTAGTACATACATGTTTGCAGTACAAAATGACTACATTCTTCATGGGATATTGGTACATGTACGTAACACATCTGAATTCGTTTTTCACCCCCATCCTCTTCCCTCCCTCTCCCTTTCTCCATCTCCTGGTCCCCTTCCCCTATGCAAAAGATCTATCTCCTTGTTTCCTATTATCTACTTTTTATTTGACTAATTCATTTATAAATAAATTTATTTGGGTTTTTCATGTAAGAAAAACCATGTGATATTTGTGTGTCTGATCTGCTTAAGTGTGTTTTATAAAACAAATATTTAAAAATTGAATATTTCACACTGAACTACAGATACTTTTAAAAAGTGAACCTGGAAGTTCTGACAGTTCTGAACTAGTCTCACATGTTGAGAACAGGGTAACAGATGGAGGCATTTGCAGTGTCCCTTGCCACAGCCTGACACACCTCATGGCCAAGGTACTCACTCACCTTGTCTGTCTGGCACTTGCATCTACCACGATCCTGCTATGCCCACTGCCATGGGAGCAGGCATTAGGAAAGAGAAGACCAACTTCTGTAATCACCAGAGCAAGCTTGCCCAAAAGGCCCCGATGGTCTTCTCAACAGCACTGACGTCGCCCCAGAGCAATTCCAGATCCACTCACCCCAACTTCATCTAAATGTCACCTGCCACACCACCACCTTATGTGAACATGAAGAGATACGGGGCAGGGGGCAATGGCGAAGAGTGTTTCTGCTGAAGAAGTCTGGCTGTACTTAGTCAAATCATTTTATTGTACATCACCTTGAAGGGAAAAAGCTATTGGGTCCAAATCACTTTCTCTAATTCCATCTCCATCTTCTCATTTTAAAGCAAACACTTTCACCTTCCAGCATTCAACACTCATTCATTTTCCATGGATTCCAGGACGGGTCAAGATTTAGAGGCCCTAGAAGATTCCCCCAAAGCGTTATTTCCATTGTTGCTAGTACAATTTTAACAAAAAGATAGTCTAGCAAGGGCATTTATCACAACTTCTGTTCTGCTAGTTAAAAGGTGTTGTTTAGAAAGGAAGAGAAAAATTTTAAAGGCCATTGATTAAGTGACAGAGTCAAATTTTTGGTTAGTTTTTATGATTTCAGGTCCATTTGGGGATTTGAATGTGCTCCTGGAAAACAGATGTTTAGCTGCTAAAACAATGACATTTTATAGTTTCATTTCATAAAAATTGAAGCACAGTTACAATCCAGAAGCTTAAAAGGAACGATCCCACACAGTTATACTCAGATAAGGGGCAACTGGCTTCCCCAGCCCAGGCTGACTGTAGAGCCACAGAAAATGACACTGGGAGATATATTTTTGAGACCTGGAACTGACATGGGATGCCTGGAGCAAAGCTGGACAAGTACACTGTGTTTAGCAAAAGAACACAATCCAATAATGACCAAAAAGTGGCTTAAATGTAGGGCAAAGGGGCTCAGCAAAAATCACCTAGATTCTAAGTCACAGCCACTGAATGATGGTCTGTGTGCAAACACTCACATCTAGTTATTTGTTCAGTTCAACACAAAGAATTTTACAGTAAAGAACAGTAAAGGGAGGCAAATGTGAAATTTCAGAAACACTGTATATTCTACACTCCATAGTTTAGAAGAAAAATGAATCCTTTTTTATGTGGTCAAAATTTACGAACTTAGTAGGAATTTAGAAGTAAAACAGTCATTAATTATTATCCAGAGTCCTGGAATTGGATTGGAAGGGAAGTTGGTGAGCACTAAATTAAATCCTTTCATTTCACACATCAGGAAACAGAAGCCTGGAAAATTAGGTGATCTGCCTAAATATAAATGAAATACATCTAAAAATGCCTCTCGGCCTGTAGGAAAAAAACTGCCCACAAAAATGATGCTGATGAGCTGCTGGAGGACTGAAATTAAGTGTGCTTGTGCTCTTCCAGTATTATGGGCACAAAATTGTGAGTGTAACAATATTGTTACGAGAGACGTCAGCAGTAAATGCACAACACTTTGACATAAATGACTGCTCTCTCTGATCCCCTCTGAGCGGGAAAGGGTTGGTTTTGCCATGCACTTTCACTGGTAATCTTTCCACATGTATAAATGCAATGTTCATTTCAAAAATCACTTGTCTGTCTCCAAGAGAAAGGAAAGTCATTGCAGATATGTATGGAGAGGCAGGAAATACAATCCACACTAAGAGACCTAGACAATCTGAATCCCTTTTGGAGACTGCAGAACCTATTTGATTTTTCAGATGCTTGTATACTTACTTATTTGCAATATATTGTGTCTCACAAAAACTTGCTTCTTGTATGGAGTCAGACCTAGTGTCTAGGACCCGAAACTCATGTTACCATTCAGAAAGGCAAGGCCTTTTCCTGCTAGAGCGCTGGCTCCGAGACATGCCCCACGGAACCACACCTAGCAACATGCCGCTCACATGCTAGATACTCAACTTGGCCAAACTGAATTAAAAGCTTTACAGAAATCCTTGGGGAAATTACTCCAGTACTGTTTGGTAGGGCTAAATTGGCTTGCCCAGATAAAACAAGTCAGTGCTCCTTGGCCAGCCAAACTTGTCATTCGAATCGTTCCATTTTACCAACTGTGTTCCGATAATAAAAATACTAGAAGACAGACCTTGGAAAAGTCCACTCATTTAAGTCTTATTCCCACCCAAATTCTCCATCCACACTGTGGTGAGACTGGACCCCACATTCACTTCCCTGTGTACCTTACAGGTGTCCGTGTTCTGAGGACAGAACTCCATCTTTCATCTATTTTCAATATAAAACATGGAAGAGTTGAGAGCTTTTCAGGTAGATTCCCCTCTGACTCTTTATTTCCTATATTTTAGTCTTATCTTTTCACATATGTGAAGATTAATTTTGTATGTCACACGCTAGGCCAGGGTGTCCCCAGATGTTTAGTCAAATGTTATTCTGGGTGCTTCCTGGAGGATGTTTTAGATGAGGTTAACATATGAAATAAGAGACCAAAGTAAAGCAGGTTGCCCCCATGATATGGGTGGGCCTCATCTAAGAAGTAAAGACCCGACTAGAACAAAAAGACTGGGTCTCCTGTTAGTAAGAGGGTCCTCCTCCTGCCCAACTACCTTGAGCTAGATCATCAGTTCACTTTTGCCTTTGGACTTGAACTAAATGTGGGCTCTTTCTGGGTCTCAAGCTAGTTGGTCTTTGAACTGGAACTAGACCATTAGCTCTCTTGGGTCTCCTGCTTGCCAACGACAGTTCCTGAGAATTGATGGCCTCCATAACTGTGCAAGCCAATTTCTTACAATAAATCTCTTTGTCTCTCTGTCTCTCTACACCCTCTTGGTTCTGTTTCTCCGAAGAACCTTGACTAATACATGACATGGAGAGTCTCTAACAAAGACCACATTTCCCTTTTCTCCCTTTACAAATACAACTGAACCAAGAGTTAGTTTGGCTGAAAGAAAATGAGTTTCCTTCCATGTGAATATTTCCCTTCTTCGGCCTCATATTTTTACTGTAATAAGGCAGTGTTATGTTAGAAATGGTCTAAGTCTCAATGTGTATTTTACTCATGGAGATTTGACAAGCTTTTTAAAGCGCAAGCTAATCACACTTTTATGACATGGAAAAATTATACCAGAAAGACAAGAAAATGCAGCCAACTGCCATTCGCTTTAATGAGAAAAATCATATGCCTGTTTCTCTCTAAAATAGGAAAATCTACTATTTTATTATAGTTATTTTAATAGCAGAATACTGGAAACATCTCTAAGTGTTTAGTTTTACTTACTATTCCAAACCTTTATCTTTATTTCAAAAGAAGATGCATGCAAATATATTGTAGGATTTTTATGTGTTAAAAGATTTTAAATGTTTGCTTTTCTCTTTTAAAAGACTATGCAACAGTTACTGGGCCTTTTAATATCAGTGATGTGCGTGATTAGTGCAAGACCCCAATGAGCAAACTACCCAGTGTTTTGAAGGCGTGTTGGCACACAGAGCTCCAAACTGCATACTTGTCCACATAACTGTGGCTAAATGGACTTGTGTGGGGTTGGTGCTGGACACATTTCTGAAAGTAATTTGGCATCTGGGATTTTGGACCACGTTCAACCAAGAAAAGAAAAGAAGAAAGCAAGCGGTATAATGGCTCATAAAGCAGTTAACCTAAACGATAAGACTTTTTTCTTTACTGAACTTCAGTTCAAGGTTTTTCTTTGTCTTTTTATTTTTTGCTACAGCTGATCATGGAAGTTTGTACCTACTTAATATTTACCCATTTAAGTAATCTCATGTACCCAGGCATTTATCTTTAGTCTCTCCTTTAAGGAAAATTACTGTGTGGTTCACAAACACATCATGTACACACACACACACACACACACACACACACACACATACACACGTCCTATCCATTAGGCTGAGGGTGAAAATTATTTTAACGAGCGATTTAGGAATGATCGTTCATACTAAAAAGGCAAAAATAAATGAAGGCTGTTGTTCTGCCTTAATATGACAACAGTGCAGTGCATACTACGAACTTTTTATAATGGAAGAGGTAAAGAAGTAAGCAGAAATCTACTTGGAGAACTCTTCGATTAGAAAAATATTTCATCCTGACTTTTAATAAGGAAAAGTTGGCTGGTAACAAAGTGGTTCAGTATATCCCAAAGGACTGTTTAACAACGTCCAGTATATCCTCAAAAGGACAGGACCTTAGAAAAAGCACTTACAATTCGTCTGTTAAATGTGCTAATCAGAAAGAACAGTTTCCAATGAACACATTTAAAGGGGCTTCATAAGAAGTGGGTTTACTTCAGATGCTGAGTGTGGGCATCTTAAAATGTGATGAGATGATCACAGAGCAAGTGACTGGGTGAAAGCACCCAGTTTTATTTGAAATATATAGAGAGTAAAGGCCCAATGCTGGGACTGGACATAGGTCAACAGTATTATTTCAGCACAGAACTTTATTTTTTGAAGCACGAAGCCTTCCCAAGCCTAAATAATTCCCAGAGTACCTTAAATACTTAGCACAAGTGGAAGGATCAATTTCAAAGCACAACGTTCAGCTTGCCAAAACAGCAGCCCAATGGGCTCGTTCAAAGCGACAGGTTCAAGCGGAGACTCCACAGGGGAAGCTGGAGAATGTACACTCTTTGGGAAGCTTCGGGAGCCAGGATCCTGGGAGGAAGAAGGGACACCCTCCTCTAAAAAGAACTCAGCTTTTTTGAGAGGTGGTTCCAACGGCAGCAAGAACTGACTTCCAGTGTTCTCTTATTGCTGAAGGGCCTTCTGCGACCCTGTCACAGTCAACATCAACTCAGCAAATGTCAGAAGGCATCCAAAAAAAGTAATTTAGTCCAGAAAATAAAAGGAGGCTTGGTTGCACCTTTCCATACAAGGGTGATGCACAAATAACAGAACACAATTAATACGATGAGGTAGAGATGGAGTACTAGTCTCTATTGTCATTTCTACGATGAAGCTGTACTTGCTTGGACAAATGTTAGCCTAAATCTGTGCCAACTACTAGGCTGAATACTAAGGATGCAAAGATGAATAAATTATCATAAAAAAGCTTTGGCATTTTCTAGAAAATCCAGCGATTCCACCTCTCAATGGTACTTCTGAACCTTCTCAACCGAAGACACCTACAAACATAGTCTACAGGGCCTCTAAAGGAAACAAGCCACCAGCAGAAGAACAGATTAGTAAGTGTGCTGCATTCCCAGGTATTGCTGAAAACTGCTGCTTCCTCCCCAGTCCCTTGAAGGTCTCACTCCTGTGTATAACAATTAGTAAGAGTTAACATGTGAATTCTGTACAAATTTATTTTATTTAACATTTATTTCTTCATTTAGAACTTTAGTTCCATGAAGGCAGGAATTTTGATCTTGTGTGATATGATCAAAAATATAGTGAAGGTTGAAACTCTTTTAAAAAACTGTTACGGTAAAAGATAAAAGGCCATTATCCCGAAAAACACCCCCCTCTGCTACAATTTGAACGTACTTATGCTATCGTTCTTGCCACCTTCGGAAGCAGTTTTGGAAGTCCTCTTTCATGTCTTTGGCTGTACTGTCACCTCTCATGGCTCCCTTGATGCTCTGAATTGATTCAAAACCTTTCACAGTCATTTTGACGTTAGGGAAGAGCCAGAAGTCACATGGCACCAGATACAAGGAATAAGGCAGATGAGGACGCACTGTCATGCTTTATGAGCCACCTTTCTGCTGGACGGCACTTGGCAGCAGAACTCACAGAGTTTTTGATCACATGTCCTAAAGACACTCGAGAACGAGGACATCCAGAAGGGCTTCATAAAGCACCAAGAATGACAGGATGAGTGTGTTCCAAGTGAGGGGGAGGATTTTGAGGGGATTCATGGCGATTTGTCTTTTACTGAATAAATTTGTTTAACTTAAAGATTCACTGTGTATTTTGGTCACCCATTGTACTTTATTCACTGCTGTGTCTAACAAGAGTCTAGAACAGTGTCTGAAACATGGAAAGAATTCAATAAGTATATGTGGGATGAAGGAAGGAAAGAAGGGAAAAGGAGAGAGGGAGGAAGGAGGTAGAGAGGGAGGAGGGAGAAATCTGTCCTTAGAACAGCAAAAATGGTCTTCTACAAGCATTGCTGGGTTGCTTTTAGTGAGTATCACTTAGGGCAAATCACTTATTTCTAACACCATTTCCTCATTTAAAAATCAGGAAGGTTAAAATGCACACATTCATGTGTACTCTATCACACTGACATGTCCACTGTCAGCTCCATGACGCCTTAGCTTTCCAATGGTTACGGTACCTAAGATGCAGAGCCCTTCCCCATCTCCCTCTGGACTAAACTACGGGTGTCTCTTCTCAACAGTTTCTGGAAACGTTTCATATCTCCATGATACATCCTTAATTTCCCATTTTTATTTATTTTCCTGTGCACTGTCCTTCCCAAAACACAACTTGCTGCTTACACAGCATCCAAACGGACAAACACACTGCTCTTTATAACGGCTGAAATGGCCCATATTGACTGCGCACTTACCATTTGTGGGGCACTGTCTCAAATGTGTCACGGTGTCAGCTCACTTACTGCCTAGAAGACAGCACAGGAGCAAAGTGCATGTAAATACCACACGGCTCCTTCATGGGGCACCCAGGAGCAGACTGCAGGAACCCTGCCCTGAGTGCATGCTGTGGCCTCACTCTCATGCATGACTCCCAGAACTCTGGATGTTCACACACACACACACACACACACACACACACACACACACACGCAGTTTGATTTATGTCTGAGATGTGACAGAGTAGAAAAGTAACCTCAATATGAGACAGAAGAAAGTAATTCCCCATAAAAGAAACCTGATGTGAGTGTCACTCATTGTGGGTTTAATTCCAAATACCCAAAGGACCACATAGGTGGCCTCACCTCCAAGAGGAGCCACTGCTGGGTCCTGATGAGCAGTTCCAGTTTAAAAAGGAGTCTTGGGTTTATTTTTGGAATCCAGAGTCAGAGAACAAACTATTTCCATATTAAATCCTTTGGGCATAGTGAGCTGGGTACTCAGAAACCACATGTGCCACTTAGAGTCAAACCAGCCTGGCACCTGTGTGATTCCCTTGGCTGGCTCCTCTTGGCTGGCAGCAA
The DNA here is from genome assembly GCA_004026905.1 of Hystrix cristata. Classification (NCBI taxonomy): domain Eukaryota; kingdom Metazoa; phylum Chordata; class Mammalia; order Rodentia; family Hystricidae; genus Hystrix; species Hystrix cristata. Next base: position 577 of record PVJO010027314.1, on the reverse strand, counting down.
TAAATAACATGGCAGGAGCCAGAATCCCTGTTCCGTGTTCTAAGGCTTGAAAGAAAAATTGGACCTGAGCGATGCTTCTTTCTGTGCTGCAGAAAAGGGAAGTGAAGATTTATTCTCTTGGAAGGCAAAGGAAAAATCGGCCCCACCCCCTTGGCTCCTGCAGAGTACAGCTAAGGCCCTGAGACCCGCTCACACAATCTTACTGCATACAATGGTCCTCTGTGGCTTTTTTCTTCTTGCATAACACTTTTAAAAGTTTTTGGTAAATATGTACAGCATTCTATCACCACTATTTCCAAAATTTGTCATCACCCCAGACAGCAAGAGGGGTGATACATCCAGCAATAACTCCCCATCCCACCTTCATTCATCCCTTGGCAACTTTCAACTACTTTTTGTCCTTGTGAATCCACCTATTCTATAGACTGCATGTAAGTGCAATCATATGATATCTGTCCAATGGTGTCACACAATTTTATGATTTTATGTTAATCTGTTTGCAGCACGATTAAATGCAAGCAGGGAGTGGAGAGGGCTGGGACCTCCACAGGGCCCCAAGGCTATCTCAAAGCTAGGA
>PVJO010027313.1:0-19820 GCA_004026905.1 Hystrix cristata | reverse complement strand
CGTCGTTGCGCCCCGCAGGGTCTCAGCACCTCTTTGTAGCACGGTTGTGTAATGCACTATGCGTTTTTTCCCGTTTTTAAAATGCTTTATTATATTTTCTTCCCTCTTTTTATTTGTTTATGTTTGCAACATCATGGGAATTTGTACATATACAACTTCGCACCTTGAGATTTTCGCTTCCCCTTCCCTTCTCTTCCCCGTTCTCCATCCTCAGGGCCCCTTCTTATCTCCACAAACTGCCTCCTGCCTGTTTCCTGTCATCTTTTTGTTGCTCTTTACATTATTTATACTTAGAGTTTCTCATGCGAGAGAAACCCTGCAACACTAAACCTTCTGTGTCTGTTTATTTCACTTAGCGTTATGGTCTTGGGTGCATCCATTTTTCCTACAAATGACTCAGATTTATGTATTGCACTTCCTGGCACCCGAGGCTGGGAAAGATTTTGTCCTCTAAATTTATTAAATGGTGATTAATACTCTTCATGTTTAAAAAAATTGGAATTCCAGGTGGAATGTGACTACTGGTATGACTACAAGGAACTGCTTTAATTCTTTTTTTCTTTCCTTCCTTCCTTCTTTCCTGGTACTGGAAATTGAGCCCAGGACCTTTTCCCTGAGCTTTATACCCCCTTTTTAATTTTGAGACAGCTTCTTGCTAAGTTACTAAGTTGCCCAGACTGGACTCTAACTTGCAGTCTGCCTGCCTCAGCCTCCCTGGCTGCTGGGATTATAGGTGCGCACCGCCACACCAGGCTCCCTTTAACCATTTTTGCAGCCCAACCCAGGAAATGGTAACTTTTGTCTAGCCTGGTCTGCAGCCAACATAGCAGTGTGACCTTGAGTCCTCGGACCTGGGGGTACTGAGGACAGGGTCGCGGCCTCTGCCATGCAGCACGGCCAGCTGTGCTTGCCCTGGAAGCAACACCCTCCCCCTTCCTGTTTCAGGGGAACCTCTGTGGCCAAGGCCAGCCCCCACTCCATCTGCTCCAGCCCTGAACTTGGCCTCTTTTCTCTCTCTGGTCTTGATTACCTTATTAAGGAGCTCGAGGTTCCTGCCTTGATATTATTCAATGCTATGTTCAGCCATGATGGAGCATGCCTGTGAGCTCAGCACTCTGCAAGGCCGAGCAGGAGGATTGCAAGCTCCAGCTCAGCCTGGGGAGCCTAGCGACTTAGCGAGACCCTGTTTTAAAATTAAAAGTAGAAGGGCTGGGGGCTTTGGTGGTTGTCTGCCTCTGAGGTCCCCGTAGCATCTCCCCATTGGCGAGCCCCACTCTGCTCTGACTTACAGGGTGCATTAGGACTCTGCCCCCAGGGAGACCTGGAAACAAGGAACACTCCACAGTTACGCTTGCTCCAGAAGGTTAAAAGGCCACGTCCACAGTTGCTCAGACTTGAAAGAGTCCCCCAAAAGTTCACGTGCTGGAAACCTAGTCCCCCAGTGTGCATGTCAGCGGCATCCCGAAGTGGAGCCTCTGGGAGGTGAGTAGCTAGACCAGGTGAGGAGGTGAGGAGACCCGGTGATGGCCTCAGGGGCTTTTAGGAAGAGGAAAAGAGACTTGAGCTAGCAGCCTGCTCTGTCTCCCGTGTGGCACACTCTGAAGATGCTGGCACCTTGATGCTGGACTCCTGGCTGCCTGAGCTGTGACTTCAGTGTGCCTCTATTCTGAGTAAATGACCCAAGATCGGGTGCTTTGTTATAGCAGCAGGTAACCGACCAACACAGTGGTGCTCACGCTCCGGCACACATCGGAGTCCCCTGGAGGACTTGTTAAAATGCAGACAGCTGTGCCCGCTGCAGGCAGAGTCTGTGGTTCAGCGGGCCTGGGTGGAGTCAAGGATCTGCATTTCTAACAAGTTTCTGGGCATTCTGATGCAGTTTCTGTGACCCTACTTGGGAAACTGCAGAGTTCATTGTAAGATCTGGAGCTCCAGTGACGCCTAAATGAGGAAGAAAGTCCAACAGCACCCCTGCTCCTGCCACGCTGGGTAGCAGCCACATGGGTTGCAACAAAGTGCCTGAGGCCTTATAAACAGGAAAAGCTGTTTGGGATCACAGTTTCGGAGATTTCAGTCCATGACCTGTTGACCCTTATCATCCTTGGCCTGTGGCAGGCAGCGCCTCATGGCAAGAGCACAGGCGGAGCAAAGCTGCTCACAGCATGGCAACCCAGAAGCAAAAGGGAGGAAGGCGGGTGCTGGGTTCCCAGCGTCCCCTTCCAGGTCACGCCCCCGTAGCTGGAGGTCGTCCTGGCAGGTCCTGCCTCTTAAAGTCTCCACTGAATCCCAATAGCGCTAAATTGGGGACGAAGCTTTTCACACGTGGGGTTCTGGGGGACATTTAGGATCCAGACCACAGCAGCCTGTAAGGACAGTAACAGGTTGTGCGATGCCTGGGAGGCTGGCTGTGGGGTACAGAGGCTCAGGTGGCATCTCGGGGTGGTCTTGATCCTCGAAGAAGGGGGGCCAGTCTGCCTGGGTCGGTGCTAGCACAAGTCACCGGGCATGTTTCTGGGCACAGTGTCAGGGTCTCCAGCAAAGTGTGGCAGTGTGGACTGTGACAGGCAGATGTGGCTGGTGTGGGGCGTCTGCCCTGTTAAGTCTCTTGTCATAGATCGCCCCTTTAACACAGCAGTCTCCAGCCTCTTCAGCACCAGGGGTGGGTCCTGGAAGACATTTGTCCCATGATGGGAGGGGGCGGGGGATGGTTTCAGGGGGATTCAAGTGCCTTTATTGTGTGCTTTGTTTCTATTAGTACTACATTGTGCACTTTCTTTGTGTTGTTATTGCATTAGATTCTCCTAAGGAGCGCGCAGCCTTGGGCAAGTGCATGCACAGGTCGCAGCAGGGTTGTGCTCCCGGAAGACTCTAATGCCCGGCTGATGTGCCCCGGGCCGAGCTCAGGTCCTGGCTGGAAAGGCAGATGAGGCTCTCTCTGGCTCCCTGCTTGCTTGCTGTTGTTCGGCTCGGTTCTTGCCAGGCCACGAGGCAGTCTGTGGTGCAGCGTTCGAGTCCCCTCACTTTAGCACATTTTCTCCAATGACAGAGCTGTGTCCTTCCTCACAGAAGCACTACAGGGCAGTGGGACAGCGGCAATAGGGACTTTATGGTCTTTGCCATCTTCTGAGCCTGGCAGTCCCTCTGCCACTTCTGGATCACTCTGTCCAGTCAGCCTCCACCCAGAGAGCTTGATAGCTGCTGTCATCACGTGCCTCGTGCCTGGTGTCCCTGAGATCAGAGACCAGGTGCAGGGTCCCCTCGTTGTTATGTAAATGATGACACTGTTGCTGCCTGGACTTGCCACATATCATCACTGCTGTCCCCGTGACCACCCTGGGAGAGAACAACTGGATGCTCCTACCTGGTTTCTCTTGAACTTTGTCTTACGCACCTTTCCCTCTGCTGATTTTCATCAGTATCTGTATTTGTCACATTCCTTGTACTGGGACAAAACAGCTAACACCTGCCACTTGAAGGAGGACAGGTTTATTTTTTTCTCCAGGCTTCAGAGGCTTCCTTCTATGCACAGTCTGCCGGCTGCAAGGCAGAAAGGGTAAGGCGGGAGGGCAAGGTGGAGGAAAGCTGCTCTACTCATGGTGACCCGGAAGCTGAAAGAGAGAGAAGAGAAAGTGGGGACCAGAATACCCTCCTTGGGGCCACACCCCCAGTGACCCACCTCCAGCTAGGCCCCACTTCTACCGACACAGCCAGCTGCTAGATTCTGTGACGGGTGAATCCATCAGTGACTATTGCTCTAACTTTCAAGGCAGTAGGGATTGTTTAAATACTTAAAACAATGCTGTGTTTTACTCTGTGTGAAACGCATAGGCACATTGGTTTCAGTAGAACATGGATTGTTGGCATTTTCTGAACAATTTCAGACAGTGTTTCGGTAAAAGGATTAGCTAGGAAAGAAAGTTTTTAATGCCGAGGAATCTGATTTGTTTGAAGTGATGCTTTATCAAATTATTACTAGCTGTTTTAAAATATATTGTTATGTTACTGTTTACCCTACTGTGCTGTCTTCTAGCAAACCTTGCGAATTGTGAGTGAATCTGATGACAAAACCAGTTTCAGGTACAGAAACTGGCAAGAGACTTTCAGTGTGCAAGATGGAGGGTGATTTATTTCCCAGCCACATCTCTGGATCACCCTCTTCTACTTGCCAGGCTTCCCAGTCAGCTGGTCTCATTTTTGTACCCATAGTGATGGGGCTCACGGAGACAAGGCCCTTCCACTTCTGAGCTCTGTTACTTGCCCTGAAACCCGACAGAGTCGATCAAGATACTCCCTGAGGTCCTTGTGAGCTGTTGCTTGGGGGTCAGTGTATCTCTTTAAAGGAGGCCAATAGCTCTAGTTGCTGGATCAGAATGAGCAGTGTAGTGCCTTGCCTTTGTCATCTGTAAAATAGGAACAATGCTCTTGTTCTTTGTGCCACATGGAGATGTTGCAAGAGGAAGGTTACAATTAGCTTTTATAAACTGAAACCATAATGTGCTTCTCGATGCGTAGGCAAATGATACTGTCAAGTCTAGCCAGAGCAAGGCCTTAAAATAGCAGTTCTTAACTTTTCGATGATTTGATATTCTTTGAGTTTGATGAAAGCGATGGTCTTTCTTCTCCTAAATTGGACACACATGCAGGGTTTTTTTTTTGTGCAAAGGATCGTATTTTCTTTGGTAATAAACTGAAGTATTTTTTGCTGCCAACAGACTGTACTTTTAGTTGTTTTAGATCTCTTTCTCACATAGGAAATGAGAAGGGGTCATTGCTTCCAGGAGAGAGCGGATGCTGGCTAAAGCCGAAGGGTCCTTGCTTAGTTCCATGTTTCAAGATATGCTTTTCAGAGCCGACAGGAAGCCCATCATTGTAGCTTTTGTTGACAGAGGGAAGGATTTCTAAATTCTAGGAGCTCCCTGGAGCACAGTGGGGTGGTCCAAATACAGGCTTTTCCTGTGGCTGCTAAGAGGTCTGTGTTGGGGGTGGGGGTGTGAGCAGGGAGGTCCTGCCCTTCAGAGGGAGAGTGGCCTCCCTTCCCTTCCAGTTATGGAGTTGTGTGGGAGAGACTTGGGTGGGAATGATAGAAGGTGCAAAGATGGAAGCAGAAGCCAGCACAAACCAGGCTTTGGAATTTGGGTTAAGACCTCTCACAGGACGCCTAGTACCAATGCATGGCCCCCGGAGTCCTGGAGAAATCATGGCAGCGCCTAGTGAGGTGGATGAGACCATGAGCTCCCCATGGTCAGGGCGGGTCTATGGAAGCCACAAGTTTCTGTAGGCCACTGCAGGAGAGCCGGGACCCACCTGGGAGGCAAGGCTGCGCGAGGCACGTGGGGTGGGCTGCGTGGCCACCAGGTGAGGGGTCTCTGGCTGTCAGAAGTGGATGGCAGCACGTCTCGCAGTTGCTCTCCGAGGCTATCCATGGGCACAGGGTTAGGGACACCCCAAGAGATGCCAGCAGTGACCCCAGGACCACACAGAAACCCAGAGGTACCTCCACCATTAGGAGGATATACAGGTGCTGCTTAAACACTACTGTGTGTTTAGATGAAAATATTTACTACAGTAAAAGACACATTGCCATGAATCCCCCTCAAAATCCCCCACTTACTTTGAGCACATTTAGCTTGTTGTTCTTGCCGCTCTGAAGCAGTTCTGGAGTCCTCCTCCAGTGTCTTTCCAAGATGTGATCAAAAATAGAGTGAACGCCACTGTCCAGTGGGATCTAATTGAAAGGCATTAGTGTGCCCTCAAAGGATTAGTGTGTCCTCAAAACATTAGTACGTGCTCATCCACCTTGCCACATCTGGGTGTGACTTCTAGCTCTTTCCCCAAAGTCAAAATGTCTGTGAAAGATAAATGTTCTGAATCCATTCAGGAGACTGAGGCAGTCAGGACTTCCAGACCTGCTTCAGAAAGTAGCAAAGGTGATGGATAAATGTGTTCATAGTGAGGAGGAAGATTTTGAGGGGGATTAATGCCAGCATGTCCCTTACTGTAATACATCTTAACTCTAAACATTCACAGAGTTTTTGATCACACTGTGTGTGTGGTTATGTTCGAAAAGATGAGTGAGAAGTTCAAACTTTGAATCGACTTAGAAAGTCCCTTTTAAATGAGAATGAGAATGAATTATGTCCCTGTGAACATGAATTCATTCTGTCCTGCCCACCTGACGTTGGGCTCTGAGATCCCCAGAGAAGAGGCAGACATAGAGATGATGAGGGCCTTCCCTGCGTCCCTGGGCCTATATTTCAAGTCCTTTCTGATTTCTAAAACTGTGGTACGTGTCTGAACCCCTGCGGTACATCCTACCATGAGAAGCCTCTCAGGCAAATCGGAGGAGATTGAAAACAAGGTTTTGTGACTCAAACTTCTGCCATCCAAAATCACCCACACCAAACACAGTCAGATTTCACTCCTCAAATGTCGCATGTCTGCCTGACTCACACTTGGCATACCCAGCACTGACTCAGCCCTCGGCATTGTCCAAGACTTCATTTCTCTCTGCTTGGCTCCTAGAAGGCAGGAATGGAAAAGAATCCTCTTACCCTTTACTTCTTGGTGATCACAGAATTCAAAATCAAACACTGAAGTAAAAGAAATGCTCTAGAATATTTGAAGAAATGAGAGGTGACTATACAATTTTTGTCCTTGTCAATTTTGTGTTACTGTAACAGAATACCTGAGGATGCACAATTTGTGAAGGAAAGTTTTGCTTAGCTCATAGTTCTGGAGGCTGAGACACCTAGGATCAGGTGGTGGCTTCTGGAGAAGATTTTGTGCTACTTCAGTTCAAACTAAAGAGGGAAAGAGAAAGCACACAGAGAAACAAGCCAAGTGGGACGGTGTGTCCCTGCAGTACTAGGCACTAAGGAGGCTGAGGCAAGAGGATTCTTGAGCCCATGAGTTCAAGACCAACCTGGGCAATATACAGCACCAAAGAAAAAAGCAAAGGGACAAAACATGAGGGGCTGCCTTGTGTTACTTCAGTAACAGCTCAATCTCCGTAACAAATCCAGTCCCAACAGAGTGCTAAGTCATCCTAGTGAGAAAGGCATTCGCCCATTCATAAGGGTGCTAGGACTCACACACCCCGCATCAGGCCCCATCAATTTAAGCTTTGGCAGGACAAACTGGCTTCAAACCATAACAACTGTCAGTCTTCAGAATTTCCACTTAAGATTGACAGACAAGACGTGGAGCCATGAAACTCCAAGCCACAGACCGTGGGCGATACTTGCTGAACTGGCTGGGAGGTGGTGCCATCGTATGTATATCCTGGGAAAGAAGAGGGCACTGGCCTGAAGTCCTTTTTGCAAGATGGCAGCCTTGTGCCTGGCGGGATGCCCTGGAGACAGGATGGGATGGAGGCACTGTGAACATCTGACTACCCTCCCTGCTCCCAGAATCCCATGAGGACAGTTAGCCAGGACAGAGTCGGTAATATCTCCTTCCCGAGTGCCTGGAAGCCAGCCGTGTTTCTGATTCTGTGCCCCAGGCCTGCACTGGGGCAGAGGAGTGGGAGGGAGAAGCCTGGGCTAGCTGTGCACAGGCAGAATGTCCATCCTGATGGATGGGGGCCAGGAGTGAGGGACTCTGTTGTTCCCGAAGCATTCTGGGGATCTCGGGTGGACCAAAGGCCTTGAGGAGGGGGCCCCAAAAGAGAAATATACAGGAAAAACTGCACCATAATCCCAGCACGCTGGGAGGCAGAGGCAGGAGGATGGCAAGTTCAAGTAACCTAGTGAGACCCTGTCCACCCTCTCTTATATTTTAAAATACAGAAAAAGACATTACTCCCGTGATACTACATGATACTCCCATGTTACCAAGTGTAACCATGGGAGGTGATTTTGTCCTTCACGTGTCTGCAGTGAAATACCTGGAAAAGTTTTGCTGTTAAACTGGGGTTGGGGGTTTTATATGACCCAGGGGAGGGAGGTCAGAGACTCTGTGAAACACAGAATGTACAGGAAAAAATTCCCCACCACCAAGAATTGTCTGATCACAGATAGCAGTACCGCAAAGGCTGAGAAACTGCATTTTAAACTGCCTAAAGTCTGATGCAATACACACATGCCAACCAGAAGAGCAACTTGCTGCTAAGTTATACCGCTACCGTGCATTGGTCGCCATGGTATTTGCACAATAATAAGTGAGCAAGAAATCAGGATGGGTGTCATGTTCCTGGAAGCCAAGAGACTTAGCTTTCTTGTCAAAAATACTTAGAATGGAGTCCCCCCCCAGTTCTGACAGGTCCAAGTCTAAGTTGTTAACAGTAAAAATGATGACAGAAGAGCCCATCTCTTAGAGCTATTGTGAGAATGTTGAATAAGAAAATGTTTCTGAACAGTTTAAACTGAGTGATGCATGCCTGTAATCCCAGCGCTTTGGGAGGCTGAGGCAGGAGGAACACACATTTGAAGGCAACTTAACAAGATCCTATTTTTAAATGAAAAATATAAAGGGCTGGTGACGTAGCTCAGTGTGAAGGACCTGGGTGCAGTCCCCAGTCCCCTCAATAAATACGGATTTAAAAAAAAACTTAAAACCAGCTTGGCATAGAGAGTGGGAGACAGTAAAATCACAATGAATAATAATAACAGATGGGATGTACGTTTCTTCCGATATGGAGCACAGTATTTCGTAGAAACTAGTTTTCTTACAAAACGAGCAACTTAACTTCCCTGGCTGCATCTTCTGGACATGACACAGCCCTGTCGCAAAGCCTGTCTATTCTAGAGCCGATGTAGAAAATGTCTTTTCACCTGGCAGTCCAGTGTCGTGCCCCCTGGCAGTCCGTGCTGCACCTGTAAGCTCACTGCGGCTCTCAGATCGGTAGCGTCAGCCCCTGTCCCCGGCCAGGCCGGGAGGCGTGCAGACGGCACAGGCTCGCGACCGGGAGCAGGGAGAGGGAGGCGCCTGCTTCTCAGGAGAATCTAATGTAACAGTGATAGAAATTGAGTGCACAGTGTGACACTAATAGAAACAAAGTGCACAATAAAGCCCATGCACTCGAATCATCCCGAAACCATCCCGTTCACCACCTTGTCCATGAAAAAATTTCATCCACCAAGCTGGTCTGTGGTACCCTAAAGCTTGGAGACTCCCAGCCTAACCCTTCTTTTGGGACAGAAGGGTACCCGCACGCTGCAGCTGGCTGCAATCACAAATTGTCAAGTAGGAGCTCAAAGAAAAGGGAGGGCAGGAGCCGAGAGCCGGGAAAGCAGCCTGTCCGAACCCATCCAGGCTGATGGACTCCAACCCGGCTGGTTCCTTGTCCGCAAAGTCTGAGATTCTGGCTTCTCCGGGCAGGATTCTCTTCGGTGTGACCGATTTTTTCCACTAGATGGCACTACCGCAGTGTTTGCTCCTAAAACCTTTGGGGAGGGGCAAGGATTGTATTGCCAGGTGGGACCACTTGAATGTGGGCGATTTTTCAAACTCAGCGGCTGGTCCCTTGGGGGTCCTCTAGGTGGCGTCAGAGGGGCCTCGAATGCCATTTTCTAAATTCCAGAGTTTGGCTCAAACACATTCTGGCTGCAATTTTATGCCTGTTTGGGGTTCACAGGCCACGCCTGTTTATGGGATGCAGGGCCTGTGATGGGCCTTTGCCCGGGAAGGTACTGTAGATATGTCTCCCTTAAATTGCCCAGGCTGAGCTAATTCACGATCCTCCTGCTTCAGTCTCCCAGAGTGCTGAATTCCAGACGTGGTTTTATCTTTTATAAAATCCTGGATTCATGGATGGGCCATCTTGAATCCTGCAGGAAGGGCCCAGACAGAGACGTGCCTCTGAGGGCCTGAAAGGGCCAGAGATTCTTTGCCCCAGAGCTGGAGAAGGTCCCAGTATTAGCAACCCTCTCCCTGGCTGTAGACACACCCTGGCTGCTGAGCCTGGTGCCCTCGCAGTTGCCCAGCCCGTCTGGAAGCTTGGGAGAGGTCCTGGATCTGGGGCTCCCAGAGCCAGCTGCTGGGGAAGGGTCCGCCCCAGCACCCAGACAGCAGGATGAACCTCTTGAGGGTGCAGCCCTCTGTCTTAGGTGCCCGCCCTCCCCAAAACAGAGATGCTGGGGACAGAGACTCAAGTCTAGGGAGTTGATCTGGGACATGCAGGAAACTAGCAGGGAAGGGGTGGAGGCTGATAAAAGGTGCAAAACTGAGCAGAGTCCTGTAATCCCAGCATTCTAGGAGGCTGAGGCAGGAGGACTGCAAGTTTGAGCCCAGCCTGGGCAATTTAGTGTTTTATCAAGACCCTGCCTTAAAAAGAATAATCTGTCTATCTATCTGTGTATCTTTCTAGGGCTGGGGATATAGCTCAGTCAAAGGCCTCCGGTTCAATCCCCAGTAAGAAAGAAAGAAAGAAAGAGTGTGAGGCCAAGCCAGCTGCCCCTGAAGGCGACTGGAATTTAATCCCATGAGAAAACACCAGGGAATGATAAAGATGATTTAGCTCAGAATTTTCCCACTTGAATGTGGGCTTCAACTGGTAATCCTCCTGCCTCAGCCTCCTGGAATGCTGGAACTCCAGGCATGCACCGCCAAGCCCAGCTCAGGTAGTGTCATTTGGAAGCCAGTCTGAGGACGGACTGAAGGTGCCTACCTGTGGGGAGGCCTGATGGGAAAGGACCGTGGTTGTTCCTGTTGAGAGAGAAAGCTGAAGAGGCTTATGAGAGCGGGTGACGGGTCTCGGAGCACACGGAGGAAAGCACCGCCGGTTCTGGCCGCCTCTGAGCCTTCCTCCTCAATCCCCAGTCCCTACCCCCAGCCTCATCAAGAGGATCCCAGAGCTAGCAAGGGTCGCAGCTCAGGGGTCGAGCGGAGGAAATGAACGTCAGCCGCCAGCAGGGGGCGCGCGCGCCTCGCTCTAAGCGCCTCCTGCAGCTGGCGATGCGGGCTCAGCTCGCTCCAAACCCCGCAGGCGGGCAACCCGGCTCTCCACAGGTGGCTGGCGATAGGTGGACGCCACTGAGGGGGAGGGACGCAAGCCTCCTCCAGGTTGGGCCTCACCCTGAGCTGCATCCCCAGACCCTTTTTATTTTTCATTTTGAGACAGGGCCTCACTGATGTGCCCAGGCTGTGTTCAAACTTGCAATCCTCCTGCCTCAGCCTCCACCCACCAGATATTTTTAGATCACAGTATGTCCTGAGTCAGGAGAAACTTTGTTTCCGGGTCAGTAATGATTTGGTTATATGGTGTATATTAAATACCCTAAATAATTGTGACATAAACAAAAGGGTGTTTTTAAATTTTTTTTTGTTTTGTTTTTAATGCTCTCTTTCTCTGTGTAAAGAAACCCTGAAGTAGACAAGGCAAGGCTAGCGTGGGAGTTTCATCTGGAAATCAAGGTACTTTTGTATTCCTTCTGCACTGTGCTCAAAGTCACCTCATCACTGCAAGGTGGTTGCTGCAGCTCCAGACCTTACGTCCATGTTCCGGGAACAGGGAAAAGGAAGATGCAAGTGCCAAGCTGTGTATCTCCGAGTGTACTAGCTCCTTTAAAGACCCTTCTAGTAGGCTCCCCTCAGTCGATTTCCACTTGCCTCTCATTGACCAACCCTATGAGCAAGAGGCTCTTGGAGATGTAGTTTCCTATACTCAGTTTGCACACGGCCATAGACAGATTCCCTAACCAAAGAAGAGGGACCTGGAGAGGAGGCCAGGGGTCTCTGTTTCTCCCCGAGGGAGTGGGAAGATGGATTTGCACACGTCTAGACCCAGTCGGCTTTTCTGTAATAGCCGTTAACCAAGGGGCTCGCGCAGTAATAACCAGTGTGTCCAGCTCACGCAAGATTTTAACCATGAGGGAAACTGCATTTGGCGAGGGGTGTTCTGAGCACTTTGCATGATCAGCTCGGTCTTTCTACAAATCTAAAGCTGCTCTAAATTAGAGCGCGCTGCTAATCGAAGGAGGAACATCAGGAATGCTGCCTGGTGCGAGCAGTCACGTAGCCCTGCGATTCTGCCCGCTGGGTCCGCGAGCAGCCGGATACCGCTTGCCGCTGTCCACACTCGGCCGCTCTGGGCTCTGACCGGGAGCGGAGGCCTCGGGCAGCCCTCTCAGCCCGCCCCTTGGTGACATGTCCTTATTAGCCAAGCCACGCTTTCTTCAGATTTCTTAGATGTTATTTTACTTAATGTCCCTTTTTCTCTTCATGAAAACCATCTAGGAAACCACGTTACACATATTTTTCTTGTCTCTTTCAGTGGTTCTCGGCTGAGATGCAACATTTGCTCAGAATTTTCTTGTTTTTTTCATTATTTTTTTCTTATTGAAATTTATCCAAAATGACACAAATTTACCATTACACAAATTTACAGGCCATAATACATTGTGCCATTTGCATATAACAACGAGCAATGTAAACAACCACATAGATGCAGTATTAAGTCACAACTACATAAAGTTGACTGTAGCACATAGTGTACATGTTACTGTTTCAAGTTTGGGTTATTAGGTTATTGTTTTTAGGATTTCTTTTTTCCTCTGAATTCTCATTCCTCTCCCCCTTTGGCCTCTTCTTGTTCCCTTGGATCCTTTGCCTGTTGAGTGAGATCTGTCTCCTTGTCTTTTTGTGTCCATATTTTATCATCATCTTTCTTTGTATTTTTGCCTCAATCAAATGAGGAATATCATACGGTATTCAAGCTGGTTTACTTCACTCAATGTTATGTTTTCCAGGTCCATCCATTTTCCTATAAATGACTCTAACTTGTCCTTTATAGCTGAGTAGTATTCCATTATATACAGACACAACAGTTTGTTTATCTAGTTATCTGTTGATGGGTATACAAGTTGCTTCCAGAATTTAGACATTACAAATTGTGCTGCTATAAACATTTGTATGCAGGTATCACTGTAGTATGATGTCTTTAGCTCTTTAGGAAAGATACCCGGTAGGGGAATGGCTGGGTCGTATAGGATTTCTACTTTCAGGCTTTTGAGAAATCTCCATACTGATTTCCATAATGCTTGTATTAATTTACATTCCCACTAACAGTGTAGGAGGGTTCCTTTATCACCTCAGCCACGCCAGCATTTGTTATTGTTTGATTTCCTAATGATTGCCCTTCTCTCCAGGGTAAGATGGAATCTTAAAGTTGTTTTAATTTGCATTTCTCTAATGGCCAAAGATGTTGAACATTTTTTCTTACATTTATTGGCCATTTGTATTTCTTCCATGTGAAATGTCTGTTCATTTCTCTATCCCATTGCTTGAGTGGGTCATTAATTTTAGGTGGTTTAATTTTTTTGAGTTCTTTGTATATTCTAGACATTAGTCCTCTGTCTGAGGAGTAGCTGGCAAAGATTTTTTCCCATTCTGTGGGTTTTCTCTTCACTCTACTAATTGACTCTTGCTATACAGAAGCTCTTTAATCTGATATAATTCCATGTGTTGATTCTTGTTGCTATTTCCTGTGCAAGTGAGGTTCTGCTTAGAAAGTTCTTTCCTACTCCTGTGTCTTCAAGTGTTTTACCTACTTTGTCTTCCAGCAGGTTTAATGTTTCTGTTTTAATGTTTAGACCTTTGGTCCATTTTGATTTTAATTTAGTACATGGTGAGCGATATGGGTCCAGTTTCATTCTTCTGCACACGAATAACCAGTTTTCCCAACACCATTTGCTGAATAGGCTACCTTTCCTCCAACATATGCTTTTGAACCCTTTGTCAAAGATCATGTATTTGAATACATCTGGGGAGGTTTCTGTGTCCTTGTTTTTGTTCCAGTACCATGCTGTTCTTATTACTATTTCTTTGTAGTATAGCTTGAAGTCTGGTACTGCTCTCCCACCCGAATGGCAAAAACAATACTGGGGGTGATAAGAATTTTTTTGTTTTTAATGACTTTGACATTTCTGAGGTGTATGGGTTAGCTATTCTGTAGGATGTTCCTCCCTTGGAGTTTGTCTGATGTTTTAATTGTGATCGGGTTGGGAGAATGGTTTCTTTGGAGGAAGATCCCAATGCAGTATGCCACAGTCGTCATACTGTATTATGTTATATCACATCAAGGATTCGGACTATCAACGTGACTTATGACTGTTGATGTCAACCTTGGTCACTTGGCTAAAATAGTGTTTGTAGGGTTTTTCTACTGCAAAGCAACTTCCCCATTTCCGTACCACACACTTTGGAAGAGAGTTACTATGCACAGCCTACAGTGAAGGAGTGGAGAGCTGTGTTTCCCTTTATGTGGAGCGTCCACTTAATTGATTTGAAATCCTTCCATATGTGAAATGTACTTCTACTTATGGGGAAAATCTAAAACTACTAGCATGTTAGCTTTCTACTACTGTAACAAAAATACCTGGGATAATAAACTTAAGAAAAGGAAAGGTTTATTTTGGGAGGATCCAGTCTGTATTAGTCACCTGCCTGTTGCTGGGACAGAATACCTCAAACATAAAATTTAAAGTATGAGAGGCTTATTTTGGCTCATGATTTTCAGGGGGTTCAGTCCACGGTTGGTTGGCTCTAAGGCAGAACCGGCATGACAGAAGGGCCTGGCAGAGGACAGCTGGTTGACCTCCGGCAGCCAGGAAGAGCAGGGAGAAGGGCGGAGATGGGGAGAGAGCCACCTCCAGGTCCTGCTCGCTGGCCTCCCCTCCCAGCAGCACATTCAGCTCTCAGTCCTCCGTGGACGAATCTCCTGATGTATTGCACCCCCAGGATCCAGTCACCTGCCAGACCCCCCCCCCTCAGCACACCGGTGGGAACTTTAGATCTGAGTCGTAACACAGTCTTTGGAGAAGCAGCTCATCCTGACACGGAGTGGCGAAGGAAGCTACTCGCTTCCCAACAGCTGGGTGGAGGAGGGAGCAGAGAGGAGCAGAGTCCCAGTGTCGCCTCCCAGGGCACAATCCCTGATGACCTAGTTCCTTCCACCGAGCTCCATCTCCAAACGGCCCCACCGCCTCCCAGTAGTGCTGCAGGCTGAGGACCAACAGGGGCCTTGGGGGGCATTCGAAATCCAAATAAAACAGCAAGCATCTATGGCAGCTTCCTGTCTTGCTGCTAGAACTATATATCTGTGGTATTTTCTTGAAACAGAAGACTTGGAAATGCACATTTTAACTTTGCCTGTGATTAAATATTAGGTAATTTTTTTTAAAGTACTGGGGATTAAACCCAGGGCCTTTGCATTGAGCTACACCCCCAGCCCTTTCTACTGTATTTTTTCCTTTTAGGTAAGTTCTCACTAAGTCACTTGGTTGTCCAGGTTGAGCTCAAACATTCGATCCTCCTGCCTCAGCCTCCCAGCGTGCTGGGATTACAGGTGTGTGTCGCCATGCCCAGCTTAAAGTAATGTTTCTAAAACTGAGGTGTATCACTTTCCTTCGTGTGAGACATCCATTAAATAAACTATGAACTGTCCAGTACAGTCCATCTCTGTAAAAATGATGTGTCACAAATACATCTTTCATCTCTGGCTGTCCTGTGTGTCTCTGTAACAAGGAGCTCTTGACACCCGCCTCTGTCACCCGAGCACTGAGCCCACATTCTTACTCACACTTGGGGGCTGGGACGGAGAACGCCCAGAGGGCCACCTAAAAACAGTGGAGTCCCGGAAGCATGGGGCCGACTGTCACATTAAGGCCGCCTGCTTACCCCTGCTCGAACCTCTCAGGGCCCGAGCTTGCTCCTCCAGGGACCTTTAGCCAGCTCTGGGAGATGGCTCCATGAGAGAACAAGTTTTTCCCCCGAGTCAGAGCCTAGCCCGGCCTCCATCTGTTCGGCCCCATCGTGGCTGTCTGGATCATAAAGACAGACTCAAATCATCTTGGTTTTACTCCCATTTCTGTTGCTGTAAGAAAATACCCAAGAGACGAAGTGAAAAGGATTGAGATGCAATGTGTTTAACGCACTAGACCAGGACAGGTTTCACACAGCAAGATACCTTTCTCATCCTGCAGAGCTGTTAAATGTCATTATGAAGAAGGCCTCGTCCAACCCAGATCGCCTCCCGAAGGCCCCATGCCCAGTACCATTAATACACACTTGGGGATCCAGTTCCCACATGAACGACTGGGGGACACATTCAAGGCTTCAGGCGAGGTAGCCGCGGAGCGTTCTGGAGTCTCCGACGTTGAGTTCCAGGGAGCTGCTCATCCTGCCATTGATGTCCTCCTCCTTCCACCCCTCATGGCTGCTGAGTCTTGTTTAAACATTTTTTATTGTTGGTATAGGTTGGCAGTGCGTAAGAATCGCTTTTGCCTTGGGGCATTAGTACGTATACATAGTGCTTCTTGCTCATTGTTACGGCCGCTGATTCTTCGAGGCAATGTCTCCTTGTCTTCCTCAATCGCTCTGCTCCAAGTCCAGCCGCTTGCTTCTCAGTTTCTTCAGCACCAAGATGAGACTGCCAAGCTCGCCGTGCCCCAGCTTCTCTCCTTTCTCCGAGTGGGCTCCAGGCTGGCGAGACTCCCGATTCATCCTGAGTTTTCCCAGTCTGTGTAGGACTCAGTAAGCTGAGTAGAGTCACCTGACTGTACACTAGACACGGCTTGCTAAGCAGCGTCTCCCTGCTCTGCATGAGTACAGCTGGCTTTTTGAACTCAAGTGCAGGAACTTAATGTATCCTATTAACTCTGTCACAACCCAATTTTGTAGTACATAAGTGAAGTTATATGTGTTTATATACAAGGAAGAAGCAAGGAAGGATGCTCATAAATGGCAGTGAACAGCGGTCTGTCTGGATGGCGGGATTATTGCTGTTATTTGCTTCCCATTATTATTTGTGCTATCAGCATTTTCCTTTAATGAGGCTATAAGTTATTTTTTGTGCTTTATGGAAATTTTATTTTTTGAACCAAGAACATTTATTGGTACGTTTTAGGTATATACATAATGATTATATTTGTCATAATTAATTTGTACTGGTAATGGTATATCTTGGTATTTTTTCCCCTTCCCCACCCCTCCCTTCAACTCCTCTTCTCTGCCTTATTTTTTTGGGGGAGGGTTGCTGGGGATCAAACTCAGGGCCTTGTGCTTGCTAGGCAAGTGCTCTGCCACTGAGCTAAAGCCCCAACCCCTTCCCCTTCTTATTTACAACAGCTTTACATTTTTCATTTTTTCTCTTGTACTTTTCCTTTTCCCTTCCTTCCTTTCCCCTCCTCCATTCCTAGTTCTTCTCCCTATTTGGAAATTTCCTTTCTTTTTCACGTTTTTGTGAAATATCTATTATATCTAATAAATATTTTTGTCCTTATTTATACTTATGGGTTCTCATGCCAGAGAAACAATGTGATATGTACTCAAGAGTATGTGATTGATTTCACTTACGAGTATGTTCTCAAGGTGCACCCATTTACTTAGAAATGTTTCAAGTTTATCCTTCTTTATGGCAGAGTCACAGCGTACTCCATTGTATAAAAGAAACCACATCTTCTTTATCCACTCATCAGTTGCTGGGCATTTGGGTTGCTTACAAGATTTAGCTATTACAAACTGTGTTGGGGTAAACGTGGTTGTGCATATATTGCTGTGGTACAATGTTTTTAATTCTTCTGGGACGATACCAAGAAGAGGAATAGCTGGGTCGAATGGAACGTCTGGTTGTAGTTTTTTGAGGAATCTCCACATGATTTCCACAATGGTTCGACCAGCCTACGCTCCCACCAACAGTGGAGGAGGGTTCCTTTTTCCCCGCAGCCCCGCCAGTACTTGTTATTGGTTGATTTCTTGGTAACAGCCATTCTTTCTGGAGTGAGATGAAATCTCAGTGTTGTTTTAATTTGCATCTCTTGAATGAGCAGGGATGTTGAACACTTGTTCATATATTTATTTGCCGTTTGTACTTCTTCACCTGGGAAGTGTCTATTCCTTTCAGATGCCCATTTTTGGACTGGATCTTAAAATCAGACCCCGCGCCCCAATTTAGAGTTCTTTATATTCTAGATGTTAGACCTTTGTCTGAGGAACAGGTGGCAAAGATTTTTTTCCACTCTGAGTTGTCTCCTCACTCTGTTGGTGATTTCTTTTGCTGTACCAAAGCTTTTTTATAGCCTACACCTTTGTCTTCAACAGTTCTACCTATCCTGTCTTCCAGCAAATTTAATGTTTCTTTTTTAATGTTTAGATTTCTGATCCACTTTGATTTTAGTTTAGTACATGGTGAGAAACATGGGTCTAGTTTTAGTCTTTGGCATGTGGAAAGCCAGTTTTTCCAGCACCATTTATTAAAGAGGCTGGCTTTCTTCCAGTGAATGTGTGTGGCTCCTTTGTTGAAGATGAGGCATTTGACTGTGGGGTTGTTTCTGCATCTTCTAACCTGTTCCACTGATCCTCGGGTCTGCTTTTTTTTTTTTTTTTTTTTTTGCCAGTACCATGCTGTTTTGTAATTTACCCAAATTTTCTTTTTCTCTTGCATGTGTCAGACTATTTTCCTAGATTGCTGAGGTCTCTTTTGACCGTTTCAGGAAGCACAGGTACTTCCTCCTGTGGGTTTTCCAAGTAAAGTTGCCCCCCAGTAATCTCAGTGGATGGGTTCCCAGGCCCCCCGTGGATTCTAAATCCTTGGATGTTCAAGTCTTGTATATAAAATGATACCGTATTTGCATAGAATCAAAGCACATCCTCTTGTATACTTTAAGTCACCTCTAGGTGACTTAAAATATAAATGCTATGCAAATAGTTGTCACGTTGTTTAGGGAATAATGACAAAAAAAATCTATACAAGTTCAGTACAGTTATCATTAAAATGTGTATATTTTTAAGCTGTGGTTGGTTGAGCCCACATATAGGAAGGCCAGTTGCACACACTTGTTGGTGCCTCAAGTGGAAGTGGAGGCATAAGCTGGAGACAGGACGCTGGAGTTCAAGACAGCATTTGGCTGTGATAAATCATTCATCATTTCCTAGGGGATGAAAGTCCTTCTAAAACCTGGGGACATGCTAAAAAATCAACGCGTCTCTGTTTCTTTTCCTTCTAACAGTCCACAGCAGGGAACCTAGATATAGTCCTACGGTGGCTTGGCCATCCCACTTGTGGTTTAGCTCTAAGGCGCCCCCAAAAATTCTCCTGTGTGTGTAGGAGACCGGATCATGGGGCACTATACTCACTGGGATTCCTCCACGGATGAGTTCAGAGCTGAACGTGCCGTTAGGAGGCGGGCCTGGAGGGAGGTGGTCCTGGGGGCGGAGCTGGAGGCTCCTTTTCTTCTCCCTGGCTCCTCCCCTGTCTCTCTGCTTCCCACCGGTTGAGCGGCTGTCTTCCGCCCGGGTCTTTCCACCATGCTGCTCCTGCCTTGGGCCCAGCCCACCAGGGCTGCAATCAGGAGCCAGAATAAACCTCTCCTGGCTGTAGGTGTCAGGGTCACGGTGACAGGAAAGTGACTAATCCTTCCCCCTCTCCAATCGAAGCCTTGCCAGCCCTGGTGGAGGAGAGAAGCGGCTGCAGAGGAAGCCGCCCGAGGGGCAGGCATCTCAGAGGATGCAACCAAGAGGTGCCGAGGGCGGCAGGGACCCAGATACCACTTAGCATGGTGGGCCGCCAGGGCAGATGGTTAACTCTGTTTCAGCGTCCTCATCCGCAGAAAGGGAAGATTGCAGTCTCTCGCTTGCTGGAAAGGACAGAGGGGATGTCCGCAAACCCACCACACAGCAAGGTGGTGGTCATATCAGTGACGATAGGGACGCGTTATTGCCCCTCTTCTTGGGCACTGCTTGGTTCTGTGCGGTCCCCAACTCCCACCAAACAGCCGCAGTTAATAGCCTGACGAAGACACCAGCCCAATGCTAGAAGTCCTGGGAAAGCAACAGAAACAAAAAACAAAGATCCCCAAACAAATACAAAACCCCTCCCTGTATTT
>PVJO010027312.1:0-19849 GCA_004026905.1 Hystrix cristata | reverse complement strand
GAGGGAAGGACACTGCTCCTGCACCCATTAGCAGTGCTGTTCCCATTCCCGGAATTCCAGTCTTGTTCTCAGGTCTCTCCTTGCTCTAAAATTTTTTGAGTTTTTGTGTGTAGGGAGATATCTTCCTCTATCAGTGTACATCCCAAGTGTCCTGTGCTACTTAAGCACATGACTAAAATAAACAGAAATCTTATCTCACTTAACCAAAGGTAAGAAGGGAAACATTAGCTTTAAATGACATTTAATTTAGCATGGAAAGTAATGCATTCTTAATAAGGAACACATTAAAAACTCATAAAGTGGTTTATTTATAAGGTGGCTAGCCTTCAATAAATACAGCTAAGTCCCATCAACTATTCAATAAATGAAATTATCCAGATGCCATGTTTCATTTGTGTTTGGTTATGGCGGCGCACCCTCCACATCCATTCCTTGTATGCAAACAGTGCTGCATAGACTTTCAGAATTTGAGTAGACACTAGGGGGAGTTTCAAATGCCCCTGACTAATTTTACAAATACATTTTCTGAGGCCTGAAGAGGTTAAGCAACTTTCTAAGAGTTACATGGATGATTTGCTGACTTCTAGATAGGAGTTGAACCAAAGGCTTTTGATTTACCAGTTTGTTCTCTGGAGAATAGAGCTGCTCAAATTAACAAAGATTCACCCAGTACAGGCTGTGATGTGGGCAGTATCACAAGCTCACAGCAATGAGAGACTTGGTTCCTTATCTCAAGAAACCCCAGGGGTACAGGAGGGAGGAGAACCACGCCAGCTACATGACTGGAGACTGCTATGATACACAGAGCATTGTGGTTGAAGGCAGTCATAACGTAGTAGAAAATCTACGGATGCTCTCTCCAGAATCAGGGTTGACTTCATAGAGGTGGCAAATCAGGCACAGAGCTTTGAAGGATGAACCAGGGTTCAATAAATGGCCCGAGACTGGGAAAGAATTTGATATAGAAAAATGCAAAAACAAAAAAATATTGCAGGGAACCAAGGTGATGATTATGAGAACAAGTTTTAGAGAAAGATCTGGATTAAACACTGGTTCTAAAGCTTACAACGTAAATGAACTACACATTTATTCCTCTAAGCATTCTTTTCTTTTTATCAGTAAAATAGAAACAACCCCAATCTATCCCATAAGGTTATGGAGAAGATCAGATACTGTAACACCTTTAAAGCACTCAGGATCAGGTGGCTACTCCTCCCCATGTCCGCTTCCTTTTTCTCCCTTCCTCTTTCTTCTTGTCTCGTCAGACCCTCCCAAGTCCTCTAGTTAAGGAGAGTGTTAGAAAATGAGGTCGAGAGGCAGGAGAGACAGAGATCACTGGAGGTTTTAGAAGGTGGCCATGAGAAATGGAGGATTGGAGAGTGAAAGATTCTTTGGTAAGAAGTGACAAGATGGAACTGACATCCCAGAAACATTTTTCTGGAAGAGCTATGCATAGGAAATGGATAGAAAACGACTTCACTAATCCAGAGGCTTGAAGCCATGAGCAAGGACAGTAGAACAGAAAAGAGAAGAAAACACGATGGAGAGATACCTGGGAGGCTGAATGAGCAGGGTATATTCTAGTGTAGCTTTGTTCGCTGCATTCTTTTTTCATTTCCACGTGCACACGGAGATACCGTCTAGAAGGAAAAATGCGAGATACCGTCTAGAAGGAAAAATGCTCGCGGTCTCACGCGGCCTGGAGGTCTGTCTGTCTCTGTGGCCTCCGGAGGAGGCGGCTGGCAGCGCCCCGCAGCAGCTGCAGTCTCTAAAGCGCTGCCACACAGTCACTTAAATCATGCTCATTCTCAGTCACATGAAAGGAAACTTTAGAGGCAGCCCTTGAACCATCAAATCTTTTTTCCCTTTTTTAATTTTAAAGGACCTCCTTAAACTACTATATTCCTGAGGCAATTATCTCATCACTACAACTTATTAACTTAGAGTAACCTCAGATACACTACTTTGAAGCAGTTGAAGACTTGTCTTTCAGGCGGGCCTGTGGCTGCCTCTCGTGGGTACTGAGGGCCCAGCAGGGGCCGCTGTGCCCCGGGGAGAGCTCCCTCAGCCGCAGGGACCATCCGTGTCAGCTCCCTCACCTCCAAGCCTTCCCGTCTAGTACTGTGATCCTGGGGAGACCCGGGGCCTTTGGGACATGCTGCATTACGCGGTTTTCATGGTCCTTTAATGGATGACTGAACTGAAAGATGGAATAAATTTGTTCTCTCATACACCAACCTCCATTCTTCCCAGAGGACCGAAATCAAGAAAAAGAATGTTGTTACCTGACTTCCAGCCTCCAAACACATTTGTGACAGGCCCCCAAAAGGGATTTTCCGCTCCCCTCAAAACACCATTTCATACTGATTTTAGGTCTAACTAGTATTTCAGCTTTGTTCATACTTTCTGAGTATCACTATCCATCTACGCATTTTGAAAATATCTTAATTCTACCCACATATGGGTAGAAAATGACTTTAATAATCCTGCTGCGTGAAGCCCTGAGTAAGGGCAGTAGAAGGCACAACCTCCGAAGGTCATTTAAGCAAATGACATAGTTTCACACTTTATAAAATGATTGGTTGTTGACTTAATTAATTGTCTACAAGATACATATGTGAGCTTGGATGAAAATGAGTGAATTATTGGCGAAGTATTTCAACCTTGTAAAATTAGCCATGTGCTTTAACTGCCTATATTAAAGACAAAGCTGCTCGTATGACTTTCTTAAATATAACATGGTTTTGAGGTTTTTTTTTTTTTTCTTGTCAAGATAGCAAAAGTATCCTAAGAATTCACAAGACCTTAGAATATTTAGAATATCGTGCTTGGGATGCCTAATTTTCAGAGTTAGGCTCATATCAGCCTTTGAAAAACTCACATCTTAAATGTGTTCCTCATTTGAAATCATAGAGTAGCTTTCTAAACATTGTCTTAGGCCAGCTTGACTAGGGAGAGGATTTAGGAAATACTATACTGGAATTTTTTCTTTTCTCTTTTAGCAAATGCAGAGGAAACAGTAGCAAGAGTACTATATCTGCTTATTTTTGTGCATTAAGTGAATCTGATGTGTCTATCAATTTTAGGCCTGTTAATTATGTAACCAATCAGCTAATAAATTTGACTACCTGCTATATTGAAAAACAGGCTAAGTTGCTCTCAAGCCGAACCTCTCATTTACTGCCCTCCATCCTTTTCTCCTGCCTGGAAGTCCTGAGAGAACAGCTGCCTATTTTCGTTATATGTTCAGTGGAATGAGTCTTTGGCAGTTCAGAGTCAGGCTAGAGAAAATCACAGCTGTTATTAAGATGTGGAGTCTCGTAATTAGAAAGGATGCAGTGAGATGGTTGGTGATGTCTCCCATGGACATGTGGTAGCCGTGAAATTCCATCAGATTATTCTTGCTGATGCCTCAAAGTGAGGCCATTTGTGGCCAGCATCGTAACATCTTCAGTAGCTCTAGGCTTTTGGTTAAAAGCCTCACCACACAGCTCGACCGTAGGGCTGCCTGGGCGGGAATCTGCCCACTCCACTGGCTTCAAATACATAAAACGACTCTTCATCTACTTCATCTGATTAGCTGCTTCAAATTTAAGCCAAATGAAGCAAAGATCCCAAATGACACTTATTTACGACAAAAAAAAGATAAAAAAAAATAAGAAGAATCATTCTGCAAAGTCAATTACGGAATTCACAAGTTTAAGTGCTCTGAAATCAGAGCTAATTACACAAGGATTATAATTAGGTATTTTAGAAAAATGCTTTTAATGCTCCAATTTATGTATAGTTTGTTCAATAGTATTTGAGACTAGGATTCATCACATGCTATATGGTAGCTACTAGTCACATGTGGTTATTAAAATTAGTTAACTTTTTTTTTGAGACAGGATCTCACTATGTTGCTCAGGTTGGCCTTCAACTCCCATTCCTTCTGCCTCAGCCTCTCAAGAAGCTGGGATTACAGACATGTACCAACACACTTGGCTTAATTACCATTAAATTAAGTTAAATTAAAACAGTTCGTTCCTCAGTCACATTAGCCACATTTCAAAGGCCCATTGTAGATCTGAGGGTCCTGGCTACTGTGTTGGGCAGGGCAAATAGAAAGCTGCTCCATCATCCAGTGCAAGAGCCCTGTACTACAAGATACAGTTCAAGCAAGGATCTCGGACTCAAAATACTTAAGATTGCCTTTACTTTTATGGATTTCTTTTCAGATTTTCAAATTGACATGGGACTTAAAATTTTTTCATATAGTCCTTTATGTTGGGCCAAGCCAGATAGTGGGGGTTCTGGTTGTCACCCGTTGCCAATCTCATGGTAAATGTGTAGGAGTTATACTAATAGAGTTTCAAATTAGCATCTGGCGGTGGGGTTGATTTAGTAACTTGTAAATAAAACTCTTTAGGGAAAAGATGTCAGGATGTACCTCACCAAAAAAACATTTTGATGTATGTTATTCTGCATATTCGGCTGTTTTTCAAGTCATTGAGAAGCATCATTTTGTCTCGGTGATTTAATTCCCACAATGAGGATATTCCTGGCACCAGCCGAGTCTTGTGACTAGGGAGAGATATATGAGTTTTATCTTTATTCCCGTGGGTTTATTTCCAGCCATAACTTTTTGCTGGTTATAAACACTTTGTGGAAGAAGCATTTTTAATTCAACTGTCATCTTGTTAATTCATTACCCTTTGCAGCAATGGCATATTTTGTACAGAATTATAAATCAAGGCCAATGCCATATCGCTGCCATGGCACAAAGATTTATCTAGTGTGTGTGCAGCCTTGATGACCTATGAGGTGATTCATCACTTGTTACCCCGCCTTCCAACTGAGGCACACGCTAATGTACAAAGCTGCCGCTGGGCCTCGAGACTGCAGTCTTGTACATTATCCTTCTCAGCTCTGAGTGATTCTCAATGCACAGACTGCAGGTGGCACTGCCTTTCAGAATCAATTACCTAAATACAGTGAACTGGTCTGGGAAATATGAAGAAATGCTTGCCTCATCTTCCCTCTGCCTGTTGCACAACATTACAGCTCTGATGTGACTGGACAAGAGAGGCCAGAAAAGTTTTTCAAAGTGTGTTCACCTGTAACACTCCCTTCTTTGTTTACACCATTCTGTATACATGCAGGGCGGGCTCTGCTGCTACCCAGAGTTGGCTGTCTTGACAAGATTTGATCATTTTCCCACCATTTCCCTCTAGCTCCCCTGCCATGTGCCTCTGTTTTTAATTAACTGTGGGTATGACCATCTCTTCCCCTGGGCTGGAAGATGCCTGCAGGGAGAGGCCATACGCTTGGTCATTTTGTTTCCCTGGCAAATAACATAATGCATGGTTTATGAGTTGTTTATTTGTCCAGAAGAAGAAAAGTGAATGTAATGCAAAAGATCTGTAAAGGAGTTACAATGTTTGTTCGGGGGAAAAACATATGCTGAGTTTTGTTAGTCGGGGTGTTTCCTCTAACCAGACTGAGGAAGCTGTTGTGTAGTGTGGTCTGGATCACACAGTTCCAAGTGGTGGAGTTAGATCTGGGACTGAGATCTTTCAAAACAAAACAAAACAAAACAAAACAAACAGAATGTTTATCATTAAAACTGTGTATTCTTTTTATATGACTGAATATTTAAGACATCCCATCTCTAATGCTAGTCCAGGAAAAGGGGAAATTAATTTTACCTGCATTCTGAATAAAAATAGATTGTAAATGCTTAAATAGGAAGAACTGAAAAGCTGTGCCACTGTTTACACTTTTGGTTCTGGAGGATGTCTCTGGGGCACCGTCCTGAGTTCTGTTGCTTGCTGTTTATTCACAAGCCCTGCCCTCCCTCTCGGGCTGCAGACTGGCTGCGGGAAAGCGTGTGAGGAAAGTTGTTTTGTGACACTGGGAAGGCAGCTGTGGACCCATGAGGCTCCTCATTTCTCCACAGTGCAAGTTTCCAGAGAAGGTTTGTGCACGAGCAGGAAGGACTGTACTTGATAGCTGGAAGTGATATGAAGAAGTGTAGTATCTGAAATAGTATGCGAGGCTTTCACTTCAAGTGTAGCGTTGAGAACAGTTCTCAGGGTTATGCCGAGGGACAGGGCAGAGACGAGGCCGGCCACAGTTCTTGTCTAGAAGTCCTGGTTCTGTGGAGGGACACACTCAGTTATTAGTGCCTAGAAATGACAGGCAATGGGAAGAGGAGCATGCATTTGAAAACAGACAGTGATGTAAGGACCTAGAAGAAATAATGTACTAGAACTAGACACATTAACAGAGTAACATTGAAAAGTAACAAGCAACAGGGCCAGGCAAAGTGTGCATGCCTGTAATACCAGCATTTAGGAGGCTGAGGCAGGAAGGTCACCAATTTGAGGCCATTTGGAGCTGTATAGTGAGAGCCTGTCTCAGAAAGAAAAAACCAAAAACAAATGAAGCAATGCCAAAATAATTGTCAATATTTTGTTTTTATCAACATCCTAGAAAAACTTAAAATTAGTTGTAGCTATGTATGTAGCGTATTCCATTTGAAAATCCTCATTAATGAAAATCTATGAGTCCTTGTAGTTTTATGTGGTTTTAAATCTTTCATTTTTAAATGTCATCTGTTAGCTGTTTGCAAATATTTCTTTTGCTTTTCTGGCAATGACACCGTTGCAGATTACCTTTATGGCTGGAACTGGTAGAGAGAATATGCAGCGTGAACAAACTAGTCAATAATTTTATGGCACATTCCACATTCCATTTAAGAGTCCCTCTTCCTAAGAAAGTTTCCTTTTTATGTAACTTCTCATAAAGTTTTTCTTTTTTTAATTTGTATGAATTAGTTTATATTTGTAGTGGCTTAGTGTGGCAGGACATTTGACCCGGATGCAACCTCTTTGGTTGTTTTGGTCTGTCCCCGCAGGCCACCACGTCCCAGTCACCAACCAGCTCTGCTCCAGGAAGTCCAACACCCTGCCAGGCCCTAACGGTGTGCAGTGTGCGGGACCCCAGAGGTGTGCCCAGCCAGCCACACTCCCCTTCTGACCCCTTGTTCCCCCACTGGAGTCTTAGGATTCCCTGCCAAGGTAATTTGAAGACTTTTCTATGGATCTCTTCCCCTGACGGTGGACCATGCTCCAGGCTGCTGGTGGCCATGCCCAGGGGGATTCCTGCACAGGGTGGTATATGTAGTTCTTTGCAGGAGCCCAAGGAGGAGGAGATGGAACAAAAGAGAACCGCTTTTACTAAAATTAGGCCTGAGCTTGTCCCTGACCCACACCCGCTAAATGACAGCAGGGAAGGAAATCATTGCTCTAATCAAATCACTGCTGAGAATTTCTAAAATGTCCTCTAGGAAGCAAGAGTACTTGTGTTTTAAGCAAGAATGTTGACTTTCTTTCTAACAGATGAACTGTTTTCTGAAGATGATATAAAACAAACCCAAAACAGTTTGTGTTATGACAACATAGTGGAATAAAAATATCATTTGCAAAGATGCTTATTTTGAAGAAAAACTGACACGTATAAGATCTAGTATGTTAAGACAAACAATCAGTTTCAAGAATTTTTAACCGGAAGAAAAAAGTCAGTGAAGATTGGGAATGGATTATAAGATTATGTTTTAAAGTGACATAGTGAGATATTCATTAAGAGTCAGGAAATGTGCTCTACTTCTAGCATTTCTATGGAACAGCTGAATTATTTGGTAGTATGACTTCTTAGGGTATCATTTTTGATATCTATTAAATGAGCAAAATGCCTTCTCGGCTTTCTCCTGTATTTGAAAATCCAGTGTATGTGCAAGCCATGTTTCCTCTGTAAGATATGTGACATACTCATCAGATTGAAAGTACCATCAGTTGAACAGTGCACCATTAATTTGAGTTGTGCTAAGAAAGAGACACACTACCTATCATAATCTTAAAAGATAAGAGTAAGAACGCTGTTTTGAAGTTTAAAAATTTAAAAAACTCTGAGAAGCGTATCATAGAGATGTGACCATGTGCTAAACTAAAATCAGAATGGCTCAAAGAACTAACTGTTAAAACAGAAACACTTAATCTGCTGGAAGATAAAATAGGTAAAATTCTTGAAGACATAGGTGTAGGCAAGGACTTTCTGAACAGAACACTAGAAGCACAAGCAATAATACTGAGAACCAACAAATGGGATCATATCAAATTAAAAAGCTTCTGCACATCAAAGGAAACAACCAACAGAAGGAAAAGACAACCTACAGAGTCGGAAAAAAATTTGGTCAGCTCTTCCTCAGACAAAGGACTAAAATCTAGACTATGCAATGAACTCAAAAAAATTAGGCCCCCACCACCAAATAAAAGATCCAATCGCAAAGTGGGAAACCAAAATGAATAGATACTTTTCAGAAGAAGTACAAATGGCAAATAAATACATGAAAAAATGTTCAACATTGCTGGTGATTAGAGAAACGCAAAGTAAAACAACATTGAGATACATTCTTACTCCAGAAAGAATGGCTAGCATCAAGAAATCAAATAATAAGAAAAACTGGTGAGGCTGCAGGGGAAAAGGAACTCTTCTACGTTGTTGGTGGGAATATAAACTAATATAACTGAGGCCGGAGATTTAGCTCAGTGGTTAGAGTGCTTGCTTTGCAAGCTCAAGGCCCTGAGTTTGATCACCGGCACCAAAAAAAAAAACAAACAAAAAAACCAACCACTATGGAGATCAGTATGGAGATTCCTTAGGAAGCTAAAAATAGAAATTCCATTTGACCCAACTATTACCCTTCCAGAAATCTAACCGAAAATTATGACATTACACTGGTACATGCCTAACCATGTTTATAGTAGCACAATTCATAATAGCTAAATCGTGCAAATGGACCATATGTGCATCAACAGATGAATGGATAAAGAAAATGTGGCATTTATACACAATGGAGTACTACTCCACCGTAAAGAAGGATAAACTTGAAGCATTTGTAGGTAAATGGATGCACCTTTAGGTTATAATGTTAAGTGAAATAAATCAGATCCAAAAGTATAAATATTACATGGTTTCTCTTATATGAAAAACCCAAAATATAAATAAAAAGCAAAATAAAGGCTAGACAACAGGAAGGGGGAGATCTTTTTCACACGAAAAAGGAAAAAAGAGATGGAAGAAGGGAGGGAAAGAAGGGAAAAAGGATTTTTAAAAAGAGAATCAGACAAAAAATGGAAATAGAGCTTTTTCAAATAGAAAGGGGATTAAGAGTTGGAGGGAGCAGGGAGGACTGGAAGGGGAAGGAGTCACAAAAAGAATCAAAATGTGTTATGTGTATTTACAAACTCCCCTCAATAAATGTAATCATTAATCGCTGCAAACATGTGCTAATAAAATACATTAATAAAAAAGAACTTCTGATATGTAGTCATTTTTATCTTATTCATCTGAATATCCTTCATAGCGTCTTGCAAACTACCAATCATATGTATTCATTCATTTATTAGTTTAACAAGTAAATAAATGTTTACTGCCTATTGCATATCAGGCGATACAGCTTGCACACATCAAATTATACTGAATAATGGAATTTTAGAAGTATCTTTGCCTTTCAGAACATCAAATGAGCATGAAACTAGTGATATTGAGGAGAAATCAGCAGAAGGAAATGCAAGATGTTCTCTTTTGAGGACAGTAGAATCACATGTTACTTAATCTTTAATATAGTCATTTACTCCATAGAATTTGTATTGAGAAGTGCGAGGCAGGTAAACAAGAATTCCCACAGCGGTTTCTTGGTCATGCAGGGATCTGTATTGCTTCTATCACATTTCTACAAAAATCTTGTTGAAAGATGCTCTTCTTACCTCCACGATTCTGATAAAGATCTGCCATCTCTTCTGCAGCAGAAATAAGACAAAGGATGAGTGTTCTACAAAAATTTTTTTTCTGTATCATATGAAATAACTTTATATGGTTTATTATTATGATATACTGTTAACTTGACTTACATATACTTTAGAAATCTTCATACATTATCCATTTATATCTAATAGTACCTCAGACATTAGTAAGTCTCTAAAAGCAATATTTTGTAAGGAATGACATTTCCCTGACAAGTTACCTTTCAGAGTCAGAATCTTGAGTGTGATATAGACAAATGACCTACAAAGTTCATTAAGCGACCGTCTCTTTATCTGCTGTGCTATTATGCTGGAGAACAGGGAAAATGACTAGAGAATTAATTGAAATCCCTGAGTTCACTCTCTGTAATGGAAACCATACATGATGATATATTGTAATCTATTCAACAGACAAGTATGTTCTGCCTGTCTTCAAGAAGAACTGGCAAAACTCTTAGGGATGATTAAGAGAACAGTTTCTGTTCTTGTTCTGTTTGTATTTCCCGTTATGAGCTGTTCTTGTCTCATGAGATATTTGGGTATTTCTAATTGGTGTTTTTTTTTTTGTCTCTGTTCAAAGTTAATTTGAACAGGACAGTGCAGTGTCCTGATTGATTACATTTCCAAAGAGGCCATTCATTCCTCAACTGCTTAAGGCTGTTCATCTAGAACTTTCTTTCTGGTTTCCCAAGTCTGCAATTTCTGTTTCTCTTTGTGTCCAAGTATATTATGTTTTCTAATCAGCTGAATTGCTTCTCCAAACTGGGTGAAGAGGAATTATACATGGTGTTCTCTGGAGGTGAGCTGGGCACAAACATGGCTGCCAAGAAGATGTTTCCTTTGTCACAGTTCAAAGGTTACTCCAGGCTTTCAGCTCACTGTTGCTGTGTTTTCGTCCAAATATACTATGTTTACTGTGTGACCTACACAAGGGTAAAAATTTATAGTTGATTAAACATGGTGCCTGGGGCCATTTTATCAAATCTGAAGATCAGATTATAGTTGGAAATGTTGTACCCTCGTGTGCACACACATATGCACACCCACAAAAAGATTAATTTCCATTTATATCATTTTGACCTAGGACATCCTTTCTAGCAACATGCATTGTAAGAAGAAGAATGGTTTATATTGGCTTCTCTTTCCTATAAATGTCATTGAATAATAACTTTCTTGAAAAATCCTAATCCATATGACTACATTTTAAATATAAATTTCTCCCCAGTGGTTCTTTGGCCACAGAGAAATTAGCACGCACTATAAAGCAGAGTCTTTGAAAAATTTCCTTCAGGAAAATTTGGACAGCAAGAAGGAAAGAAATTAATAGTTTTCATTTAGTGGTAATACTTATTTTAAGAAATTTCACATCATTAGGACCCAATAAAGGGCAAGAACATGAAATATGTCCTCCCTGAAGACCATTTTTCATGTTTGTGTAACATTTTCTGCTTAATGTGTATGTTCTCTAGTGCTCCAAGTGTTTATTTCATGGGCTCTCCATTTTCATTACATCCTCCGGAGAGTAGAAATATTACAGACTTTACAATCTTTAAGTACATAACCGGCTATCTTTCTAGACAGTTTCTGAAAAATTATTTTGAAATCAATGACAAAAATGTTCAACTTAATGGTAGATTCCATTCTGTAAGCCTCCCTTGCAGACCACAGACAGCTCTACGATCTCTGTGTTTATTCATTTTGACCAGGAGCTCCCTGGGAGTAGATGGAATTCGAGAATGTGAGTGTATGTTGGGCAAGGAGGTTCTTTAATAAAGATACCTTATCACAAACACTTTCCAAAGGAATTTCAACTTGGACACAGTAGACTGGGCTTTGCATTTCTTAGCAATGTACCCAGTACAAATAATTTAAAAATATGTAGGATTCAAAGAAATCTCGAGAAAAGTCCCTGAACTAGGAATAAGGTAGACTTTTTATGCCCAGTGGATTCACACATAAACTTGGCAAATATCTTGGTACCTGGATTCATCAGAAGCTGTTATTAAACCAAATTCTATGAACAAACACATTCTAATTCCCTCTGGTGGGGTGTTAGTGGAGTTTTGTAACAGAGTTTTTAAGCATCATCCTGTTATATAATTCAAATGACGTCTTTAAAAAGAGAATTGAGGTTATTGACATGATCAGTCAAGTGCAAGTGGTCAAGGAGAGAAGATAGGGGCCTTTTTAGGTAATCTGAGACAGTCATTTGAAGTTGTACAGGACACAAGACACAAGATAAGAATCTTAGCCTAAGGAGAAAAATAGGAATTAGAAAGTCCTCAGTGAAATATTAGAGGTTGGGAATATCTATGAGCCGGGATTTTACCAGTCATGGAAAGAGCCAAAGACCCCAATATGTCTTTAGCTAGAATGGTTCCAACATATGATTGATGTGACCTTACACAGCCTCACTGATGTCTCTGAATATAAAGGTCTTTGTTGTTATAGGGTAGGTTCTTCCAGAAACCACTTTGAGTGTTTTATTCATTGGAGGGCCTGAAACATTGTGCTTCTGAAGAAGGATCTATGTGGTTTATCAAAAGGACCTGGCAAGAACATAGCGAAGGCGTTTTCTTTGGAAAGCAAGAAAAGCCTAGAAAAGGTCTGAATGTTGTATACTTCAACTGACTGCTGCCAACTTTGAGACCCTGGTCACAAGACCCTGGCACAAAATCTCTCTATTTTGTAGAAATGAACTGGGTACTTTCCCTTGAGCGCATCTACTGTGCATTAAGAAACTCATCCTTCATTTCTCTGTGGAGGCAGTAGAACTATTATCACAATGAGCAATGAGCTAACCAAAGGATTTCTGAGCTGTGAGCATGTGGAGGATGTAGCAAGGCAATGGAAGAAGACGATGAAAAGAGGCAGGGGCTTGGGATCTCCTCGAAGTCTAATACTTCTTATTTTTAACCAATTAATTAAAAGTGTTATGCACAATACAAATGGGCAATGAATTATTTGGGTAATAAGAACAATAATCATCCACTGGTCAATAGGAAAGATGGAGTCCATGGCAGAATCCATGTTGGTTTCACTTCCAGCTCTATCATCACCTGTCTGTGAGACTCTGGGCCAAGTCTCTTAACCTCTCTAGACATAACGTTTCCTTCTCTTTAATTGAGATCATTAACTCTAAGTTCTCTTTCAGTAACACTCTATGTAACAAAAAAGGCAGTAAGTTGTACATCATGCTTAATTTTATATGGCAGCTTGACAGGGCCATGAGGTACCTAAATATTTGGCTAAACATTTTTTTTTTTTTGGTGATGGATTGAACTCAGGGCCTTGCACTTGCTAGGCAAGTGCTCTCCACCGAGCTAAATCCCCAGCCCCTAAATATTATTTTTGTATGTGTCTGTGAGGGTGTTTTTAACAAGACTGGCATGTGAAGTGGTAGACAGAGTATAGCAGATTGTTCTTCCTGGTGTGGGTGGCCATCATCCCATGAGTTGAGGGGCTGATGAGAACAAACAGACTGGGGAAGGGAGAATTCACTTTCTCTGCCTAACTGTTGATCTGGACCATTGGCCTTCTGCCCACAGATCAGGCCGTGTACCATTGACCATCCTGGTCTTCAGGCCTTGCACTTGACTTGAACCATTTGATCACATTTTCAGGGTCTCCAGCTTGCAGAAGACAGATTATGGGACTTCTTAGCTTCCACTATAACATGAATATATCTATGTATCTATATCTTATTGGTTCTCTTTATCTGGATAGTTTTGACATTTTACATGTGAGAACAAACATTGCTCAAGCCCAGACTTCTTGTCTCTGATTTTATTGAAGATGATTTTTAGGAACTAAACACTTTGCTCCCTTGGAGTAATAATTGATTTTTAGTGCTTTGTTCGTGGGTAGGAAATAGAAATATTCTGTAGCTGGCAGTGGACTATATGCAGAGCTGCTGAGGAGAAGCTACTAGTTTACAGCTGGTGTCTTGATGAGAATTCAGCAGGAGGAGCTATTTAGCTGTGCAAACAGCCATCAGAAAGTAACTAGTTAGAAGGATCTATGGTGCCCAGCAAAAGAAAGTTCTCTTGGCAGAGAATGGCCAGCTATTTTACCCATTAAAGAATGAGATGGATCCTTCCCTCATATCTTGAATGTTTGAGCACGTAGTTAAAATATCGACAGGAAATCAGGAGTCCACATGTGGGCCAAATCCTTGTTTAGGTCTATTCCTTAAAGGTGGCTAACTGCCCCCTAAATGTCAGGTGTGGCTGAGGTCCAGAAGGGCTGGAGGAGTTGATAGTTAACAAATGTGGTTGCTTCCACCGGCCCTCTTGGTCTCACAGCAACCCAGGCAGACTGGAAGGCATGGAGCCCCAAATGCAGGGGTGTAAAGAGACGGGAGGAAGTAGTCTGGGCTGCCAATGAGGGGGATCAGTTAGTGAGTTCTCATTTGCAGAAGATGTGGCAGTTTCTAGCTAATTGCCATGTGTGAGTTGTTAAATTCCTCCTAAAATCTGCAAGGACATCATAGGGCTTCTCTGGCTGCCCTGTGATTTATTTACTTATCTATTTATTTCTTTGGTAAGGGATACGGTAGGGCTTAGCATAGTCTTAGCTACATGATCAGTTCATAAGGCTTCTGATCTGTTTCAGTTGGTTGAAATTTTTGCCTTTTAGGACTACATTAGGGAAAATGAGGTGCTTTGGATTTTTGAGGCCCATTTCCCTATTTTGTGCCCCTTTGTCTGTGGACCTGCTTCGTTCCTTAGTGCATAGGGTCCCTACGGTCCCTTTGATATTTTCATATCTTTCCCTGCTTGCGGCTCCTCCAACCAGCAATTTGAAAGCAATATGATTACTTAATCTTCATTGTGTGTGATAATGATTTATGCTGTTTCTCCGGGGGCTCCTATGTTTCTCCTTCAACCCAAAGGAGATTGCAGGCAAAAACTTGGGAACAGATCAGGGAATTCTTATAGAGTGGAGCTTATACTGCATCCCTCAAATCCCATTATATGGGGTTCTAACTCCTGATCATACATGTCTAGTCTTACCTTCCTGTACCCAGACATTTCTTAGAATTATGTAGGAAATAGTCAATGCAAATTTGAACTTATGTTTTTAAATTTGTAAAGCATCTACTAAAAGCCCTGGATTCCCTGTCCAGTCAAGTATACACATGCATACATATTCACATTTTGCATACAATTTCAAGTGGTGTCACCAGACTCCTTGGAGCTCATCTTGGGATTCTGGGGCTACAGAAGATTTGGTACTTGGAGTAGGAGACCTGGATTTGAGGTTCCACTGCGATCTTAGACAAGTTCTCTGCATTCTTTTGAACCTGTGTTCTCACCTCTAAAGGGAAAATCATGAACTATATCAGTGGTTCTCAATGAGAGATAGAAGTACAGGAATATATAGGCCCTTGTACCAACCTAGAACATATACGATGCAGGATACAGGAGAATGTGGTTTGGAAGTTTCCCCAGCAAATGCAAATGCCTCAACTGGGACTGAGAAGCAAGAGCCGAGGAGACCTGTGAGGTGACCTCTGGCTCCAGGGTTTCATGATGCTGTGGTTTTCCTCCAGAAATTTGAGACCACATAGTTGAGAAGATATTTCTTCAAGTACTGGTGGGGACGAGAGCCTGACTTTACTTTTCTTACCATCCTGTCTCATTGTTTAAAGGAAGAAAGTGGTGAGAAGGAAGCAGAACCCTTCCAGAATTCACTTTTCCTTGAGAGCCCATTGGGAGAGAATTTATCTGTTTATCCTTGAGGGGATAGAAAATCTAATTTATCTTTATTTTTAAGAGCCTGTGCACTTGGGATATGGTAAATACACAGTAAATATTTTCTGACTAAATACATTTATATTTCATATGTTACTTTTTAAATCAAATAATTGTGTTGGTCTTTTGCTTTCCCAGAATACTGCGACTCACCAATATCATCTCAGCTTTTATTTTACTGGGCATTGAAATAGATATTAATTAATTTATTTGTTGAAATTAAAAAAAAAAACAATTTGTTGAAATTTAAGGAATATATATTTTTTAAAATTTTATTTTAATGGAACATTTTAGATGTACATAGTGATAACATTCATCTTGGGGGATTTGTACCTGTACATGATGTATCTTGTTGCTTCTTTTTTTTCCCATTCCCCTCCCCTCCCTTCACCCTCTCCTCCATTTAAGGAATATTTACTAAGCTTTTATTACATGTGTGGCACAGCAACATTTTCAAAATAGTAGAGATTTAAGAAGAGAGTTTAGAGTCCCATGCTAATATCAAAATGTACATATAAATATTACTGTTTAAAAAATTACACTCCAGTAAGCTTTTTCTTTGCATTCCAGAAGAGGTCTTATAAATCCCTTGCTATAGTTTGGGCCTGGAGTGCCTCCCAATCTGGTCACAGTCTGTGGTGCTACGGGGAGGCAGCAGAAACATTAGGAGGTGGGACCTAATGGAAGGAAGTTACAACATTGGGGGCGTGCCCTTAACACATATAATGAGACTCTAGCCTCTTCCTCTCCCTACTTTTTGTTTTCTAGCTGCCGTCATGTGAGCAGCTTTGCTGTACTCTAGGATCCCTGCCATGTTTTGCCTCACCACAGGTCCAAGTGACAATGGACTGAAAGATCTAAAATAATGAGCCAACACAAATCTTCAATCTTTTTAAATTGATTTTCTCAGGTATTTTGCCACAGTGATGGAAAGCTGACCTTTATAAAATAATATAAGTTTTTACTTAAATATCCTTTATTATTCCCTGGTTTGGACTCTACCCTCTGGAGGTTTTCTGACTGACTTTCCTTGTTACTTTGTGTAGGGTGCTGGCCACATAGGTTGAAGGAGTAGCACACTGTGGATTCCCTGCAAAGGTATAGGTCATATTGCTGAGCCAGTTCCACCAGCAGCTGTACATCCCTGTCCACCACTGCATGAAATAATTGTATAATGTGAGTCCTGGATGCTTGACTAACAAAGTAACCCAGACACCAAAGGCATCAACAGAATAGAATGAAAATAAGGAGATACCTATTGCTCTGTCAATGTTGTAGTTCAAAACTGTTTTGATTCTGGAGATGCAATTACTTCAAATACTGGAATCCTTTCTTAGAAACTTTCCACCTGAGTATACTGAAAAGCTACTTTTCACTTGTGGTAGTAGTTGTGTTTTTGATATAAATTTCCCTGGTGTGAGTAGCAGTAGTAGTAATATTTTTATTCTCTGTGTAGTAGGCTTTGTATTAGCTACTTTCATGTCAATTTATTATATTATTTGATATGTATTGAAATGTGCTATTTCAAGTACTCATATAATCCTCGCAGCAGCCTTATTAGCTTGGCACTATCATGGTTATCATCCTCCTTTTACAGAAGAGCAAACTGAGGTTTAGAGGGATTAAGTAACTTGCCAGAGCTCACTCCACTCAGCTTAACGGTAGATAGCTGGGATTTCAACCCTAGTTTTCTAACCTTATTTCCAAGTCAACCCTCACAGCAATCCCACAGAGAAACTTATGTACATTTCCATTTAACAGATATGGAAACTAACTTGGAGAAGTAAAATAATCTGAAGATGTTAACATAGCTAGTCAATGACAGAGCCAGGCATGGAGCCAGATAAATCTGATGCATAAGCCAGTGCCTGCCTTACTGAGTCACGCTGACTAGCTATGAACCTGAAGCACCTTCCAGCATAAAATAGGAAGTACTTACCTATCTAAACTTTTGAAAGAATAAAAAAATTCTTTCCCTGGATATCCAGTATCACAGAAAAATCCTTGGCACCAGGAGAGCACCTAGAAAATTCACACTTGCAATAATTCATCTTCTTCTTTTTGAATGCAATAATACAGAAATGAATTATTCATCAGTGAAATTCCTTTCAGTTGAATCCAGTGAGTGTCTTTTGAATACCTAACATTTGTAAGTCTCTGATTTGCAACTATAGACATGAGTTAAATACAGGCTAATACAGAGGACAAGGCAACATCCCAGGCACCACACAAGAGTAGACAAGCAAATTAACAATGACAGAGTGTCATGTGGTTCCAATACAGAAGCACACGAACTGTCACATGGAGCGGTTAGAAACAGAGATGGGCCTTGGAGGTGGAACATTAGTTTCCTAGTACACTGCCACCACAGTGTACTACAGACTGTGTGCTTAAAGAACAGAAACATTGTTTTTTCACTGTCCTACAGCCTGGAAGTTGAAGATCAGGTGTTGGGAATTTTGGTTGTTTCCAAAGCTTCTCACTTTGGCTTGTAGATAGTCACCTTCTTGCTGTGTCCTCACATGGCTGCCCCTTACTCAGTGGGTTTATGCCTGTGTTGTGGTCTGTTCATATAAAGATACCAGTAACATGGAATTGGGTGTGGCTCTAGAGATCTCATTTGAATTATCTCTTCACAGGCCATATTTCCAAATATAGCCACATTCCAACACACTAAGAATTAAGACTTCAGCATTTGAATGAGGATGGGGACAATTTAACCCATAACCCTCTCTGGGTAAACTA
Source organism: Hystrix cristata (assembly GCA_004026905.1). Classification (NCBI taxonomy): domain Eukaryota; kingdom Metazoa; phylum Chordata; class Mammalia; order Rodentia; family Hystricidae; genus Hystrix; species Hystrix cristata. Next base: position 1,503 of record PVJO010027312.1, on the reverse strand, counting down.
TCCAGAGAGGAAGTCTAGGCAGAGAAAACAACACCAAGTTTAGGAGGGGAAAGTGTGAAATATGTCTGTGGGAGAAATTCAGTAACTCAATATATGATAGAGAAAGGAATACTTGTAGGGGAATCTTGAATGCTAGGGTAAGGAGTTAATGTTTATATAGATGGACAATAGAGTGATTGGAAATTCTCTGATAGTTGAGTAATTTTATAAATCTCCCCTTGAAGACTGCTACGGTAATTTTCTGCATCAGCTGGAAAGGATGCAGACAAGTGTTGAGGACAGAGCTTGGAGTATCTAAAAGATTACTGAGTTAGGTGAAAAGTCTTACTAAGAAAAAGATTGGAGATTGAAGCACTACAAAGTTTACCATGACCAGCATTACAAACTACATAATTAATTAGTGTGAGTTAGGCTCTCCAGGTTTGTTCAAGGTCCATATAAGATGGTTTTAAACTCCTTATTCCCTCATCAAGGCAAGTACTCCCCACAAGATATCTGAAAATTTACTATTCTTTCATTAAACTAGCTTAGCTTAGGATTGTCTAAAAGACTATAGCTGCTGCCCTACCATGTCCCTCATTTATTCAGACAGTGAACAGCATTTCCTTCATTTGGGGAAGGAGGTTTCACAAAACAGTCTCATGAAAGTCCTTTGCTAATACCAGAATTTACTGATGGTCATGAAATTGGCAGGGCTTTACCTCGCAGATGTGCAAATAACTTGACCTAGGGACGTCCTTTTTTTTAATGTTTTTTTATTTTTTTATTATTACCAAGAACATGTATTGGTACATTGTATACATAATGATCATAATCAACATGGTTATTTTGTACCTGTACATGATACATCTTGGTTTTCCCCCCTCTTCCCCTCCCCTTCCCCTCCCCACCCTTCCATTCACCCACCCCTCCCTATTTGCAACAAGTTTATTTACACTTTTCTATTTTTCTTCCCTTTCATCTTACTTTTCTTTTAACCATCTTCTTTATCCCCCTTTTCCCTATCTAGTTCTCTCTTTTGAGTACTATCTCTCTTTTTTTTAAACAAAATATCTATTCTACCCCTTTGTCCTTATTTACACTTATGGTTTCTCATATCAGAGAAACAATTCGATGTGTACTAAGTGTCTGATTTATTTCACTTAATAGTATGTTCTCCAGGAACATCCATTTATATACAAATGACTCTAGTTTATCCTTTTTTATGGTGGTGTAGTACTCCATTGTGTAGAAAAACCACATCTTTTTTAGCCATTCATCAGTTGTTGGACATTTAGGTTGTTTCCAAGACTTAGCTATTACAAATTGCGCTGCTATGAGCATGGTTGTGCATATATCTGTGATATGATGATTTTAATTCTTCTGGGAAGATACCAAGCAGAGGAATAGCCGGGTCAAATGGAACCTCTAGTTGTAGTTTTCTGAGGAATCTCCACACTGATTTCCACAGTGGTTGGACCAGTCTACATTCCCACCAACAGTGGAGGAGGGTTCCTTTTTCCC
>PVJO010027311.1:0-19834 GCA_004026905.1 Hystrix cristata | reverse complement strand
TTAGAGACAACTGGAGACACACACCCTGGATTCTCCTCTCCTGAGCCCCGATTAACATCGGCCAAGTGGCCGTCCCTGGCAACCACTGTGGTGCAGTATTTGGAACCCGCACTGTACCCTGCTCATGTTTCCGCTGCTCCTGTTTCGCCCGTACCCTTTCTGCCACCTCCTAACACGGTTCCTGATGCCCGGAGGTCTCAGCGAGCTGCAGCAACAGGGTGGGTGGGAAAGGCCAGGAACTCTGGGAGCAGAGCGGCCGGCTGTGAGCTTGGATCTCGGATGTGCTCAGGTACTGAGTGTCTTGGTACCTTACACAGTGTGATTGAACACGATGTGCATGTTTTTTTAAAAAAGTGTATTACAGTAAAAGACACATCGCCATGAATCCCCCTCAAAATACAGCCCCTTCCTTCAAACACACGCACCCATTGCTCTTGCTCTGCAAGTCCTCTTCATGAGTGTCTTTCCTGGTGCTGTCGTGGCTGCCTCGGTGTCCTGATTCCATTCAAAACGTCTCCCTTTCGTGGACATTTTGATTTGGGGGAAGAGCCAGAAGTCACACGCTGTCAGATCCAGTGAATAAGGTGGATGAGGACACAGCAACGTGTTCTTATTTTACAGAAGCAGTGTGTGTAGACAATGGCCTGAGAAATGGGCAAACAATTTCATCTTCCATCAAATAAAAACAAAGTCAAGATGACTGTGAAATAGAAACATTTTGAATCAGTTCAGGACATTGAAATAGCCACAGCACGATACTTAGGAAAGAGCGCTCCAGAACTGCTTTCAGAAAGAGAGAGAATGATGGGGTGTGTTCGAAGTGAGCAGTATTCTGAGGGGGAATTAATGGCAGTTGTCTTTCACTGTAATAAATTCTTAAAAATTACACATTCCCCGTATTTTTTTGATCTCACCTTGTCTATGCACAAGGGTAGCTCAGTTTATTTCTCTGTTAAAAACAAACACAGGAGAATCAATCTCAATATATTATTCTGCTTGGGCCATGATAACAAAGTATCACAGACTATGTGGCTTGCATGACAGAAATTAGCTTTCTCACATCTTGGAGGTGGAAAGTCCAAGGTCAAGATGTGCCTTCTTGTTGTGTCCTTGTGTGGTCTCCTCTGCGCATGAGCCAAGAGTAAGTGCTCTGGCGGCCCCTTGGACGATACTCCGATTGGGTCGGGGCTCCAGCCTCCCAGCCTCATTCACACTCGTTCTAAATGTGGCCACATTGAGGAGTAAGTGTTTCAGCACAGGCATTTGGGAAGGATGAAATTTAGTCCAAAGCACTTGAGAAGCCGATCTCGCCTCTGCATGGATGGTGGAGAGTGGGCCGTGAACCCAGCGATTCTCACGTCTTCCCTTTGATAAAACATGTCTCTGTTCCCTCTCGTATGTGGGTTTGGATGTTTCCTCTGGCCCACCCTCCACAGGCCCGGCCACAGCTATCTGCTCCTTTTTCACTAGACCCTTTGTCTTGAGCATTTGGATTTGAGATTCAGTCCCCACTGAAGAACAGCACCCCGTCTGCAAGGACAGAATTAGGTTGCTGCTAATGTCAAGTGATAAACCGAGAACTAGGTGTGCAGCAGGTACCCAGCCTCAGGGCTGTTCACATATCAGCTCCCTGAGTCATGACTGTTTCACTAGGAGGTGGACACTTGTGCATTTCCTTTTCACAGATGAGGACATCTGGGCCCGAGCGGGCCTTTGCCAGGGTCATGTAGCTATTGGCCTGGGTGTGTCCAAAAGTGGAAGGTGGCAGATGTATGAGGCAGTGCACACCTGTAATCCTAGCACCTTAGGAGGCTGAGGCAGGAGGATCACAAGGCTGAGCCCAGTGTAAATAGCTCAGTGATTTAGTGAGACCTTGTCTGAAGATAAAAGTATAAAAGGGTGCTGAGGATACAGCTCAGTGCAAAGGCCCCGAGTTCAGCCTCTAGTACCAGAAAAAAATGAAGCAGAAGTCGGCACTGGAAGTCAGAGAAAGATGAGCAGGGTCCCTTGTGGCTCCCACCTCCTTTCACACAGAATCCATAACATTTTTCAGGCTCTTCCTTTTTTCGCTAGAACAATCAAGCCAGGTGTTTTTCTTTGTAAACCAAGGAAAATCTTGCCAAAATCATCCACCTTGTCTTCCAGATGTGTCACAGCCAGTATTAGAGTACAGTCTTTGACCCTCTGACTATGTAATGACTGTGCAGAATTTCTTTGGATGACTCTGCTCCCTTACAGGGTTTAAAGCTGTTTAAATCCAAACAAAGAAGCGCCCCAGAAGAGGTGCAGGAACAGTGTAGATTTGGCTTTCTGGGTATGAGGTTGGTGCAGGGACAGTGTAGACTTGGCTTTCTGGGTATGAGATAGGTAGATGCATACTGGCGGTGGACGGGTGAACTCTGCGCATTGGCAATGTGCTCTGGACAGGTGCCCAGGTGCGTAGGGACAGAAATTGTGTATTCCTGTCTTGTCCAGAAAAGTGAGGGGCAAAGCTAAGGCTGAAGATCGAGGGAATCGGCAAGCTGAGGCAGGTTACACTGTGGAGATCCAAATGTGTTTGAAACCAGACATGGTGGCACATGCTTATGATCCCAGCACTCAGGAGGCTGAGGCAGGAGGATTGCCAAGAACTCAAGGCCATCCTGGGCTACATACTTAGTTCAAGGCCAGTCAGTCTCAAAAAACCAAAATCCAAAAACAAAAATTTAAAGAAAAAAAAGATGTAAAAAAGGGTATTTGAGACCTAAGATGAAACTAATAAAAAATGCTATCGACTATATTGAAATTCAAAGGATATAATACTTAATTGTGCTTAGGTTTTATCTCCTCTAAATCTTGCTGAAAGTACTGATAAAGTCTGATTACCCTTTCTATGGTATGTTGACTCATAATGCTGTCATATGGAATTTGAAAAAAGTAAACAATTGGTTGAGTCTTGTACATTTTTATTGGAAAAAACAATCAGCAATGAGATGCCACTAACTGGCATCACCCGCCCGGTCACCTGCAGTTGGCAAAGGAGCTGGCACAAGGCCCCAGGTGACAGCTCTGTCTCCCCCATCAGCCTGAAAACACACAACCCAACACCTGGGGTCTTCTTCCCAGGAGGAGGTGGCCTGGCATGGTGGGCACACAGTGAGGCCTCTCTGAAGTACCTTCGCCCAAGAGACGGAGGAGGAACAGAAAGGAAATGGACAGGTGGCCGGGGTGGAGTGTTGGGATGAAGGACGGGAGACATCAGGGCAAATGGGATGGGACACTGTACGTACAGCCTTCGAGAGAGGGACAGCAACCTCGACAATAGCCGATGGCACCACAAACGCCTCCCACGATTCCACTTACCGGTGGGGAGGACAGTGTGACTTCCTGGCCAAGCCAGCCCAGGGAAGGGCTTCGGTGGTCGCTTCCGGTACCCGAGCTGAAGCAGCTCACAGTGCAAGCAGGTGGCCGAAGGGCTCGACGGGCTGTCAGAAATGGTGCTTCTTAGACGCCAGCAGCCAGCTTTAACAGGGAAGCTCGTCCCGCCGTGACCACCACCCTGTGTGGCCCTGGGCCATGCACATCCCCACGGGCCGTTTCAGTGCCTGGAGCTGTGTTGTGGACGTGTGTGTGTGTATGTGTGTGTGTGTGTGGTTGTGTCTCATAGTTCCGCAAGATCACAAAGCTTAAAGCAAATGCTAGATAACAAGAATTCATGTTCCACTGAATTTCCTGGCGTGGTGCTGAAAAGAAGCTCCGAATGGCTGGGCACAGTGGCGCACACCTGTAAATCCCAGTTCTCGGGAGGCTGAGGCAGGAGGACTGCTGCAAGGTCAAGGCCAGCCTGAGCTACATAGTGAGACCCACACAACTATACCTGTCAAATATATCAGTAAGAGAATGAATAAGAGAAATATGGCATGGTTACACAGTGGAATCTACTATGCAATAAAAGCGAATAAACTCCTGATACATTCAATAATATGAATACATCTTAGAAACAGTATAATGAACCAAGAAGCCAGATTCTCATATACATAATCATATACATAATGTATATAATGTAAACACTATGATTCCATTGCCCTGAAATCTGAGAACAAAGCTATGGTGGCGGCAGCCAGTCCCGAGTGAAGATGTGGCTAACAAATCACACAGGGAGTCTCCACTTGCTGTGGTGATGGATATTTCCTTTCCTTTTTCTTCCCTGGGGATTGAACCCAGGGCTATCACACTGCGATACTCCCCAGCACGCACACCCCTCACCACACACTTTCAGAAAAAGAAAACTTTTGAGACGAGGTTTTGCTAAGCTGCTAGGGTGCCCGGCGCTCTGGGACGCTGAGTGGGGAGAGTTGCGAGTGATGGCCATTTTCTCTATCATGACCTGGGTGTAGCCACAGGCCTGTATACCACAACCATATATACATATATATGAAGAAGTGTCCAAGCTGTATGTGTGCGTAAGATGTGTGCTTTCTGCTGACCGCATCTCAGTATCTAGAAACATACACACAAAAGCACACTCGTACCTTGACCTATCTCGGCCCTGGATCCGGGAAGAAGCCTCGAGAACCCCGGCTGAGAGATGACGGCTTATTCCGAGCACACTGTCTCCCGCAGGGGTGTGCGGGCGCATGTGTGGAGCTTTAACATTTGTACAGGCCCCAGAGAGCCGGGGGAATTTTTCTAACAAATCTGCTGACTTTCCAGTTTGCTTTGATGCAGGAACCTGTTCTGCTTTCAGTAACTCCAGTGTCTTTGAAGCTACAACACAAACACAGTAACGAGAAGAACATATTGGTGGTGGGAGAACTCGTGGAGCTCCTGAGACTCCGCTTGGCATTCTGTATTTACAGTTGGAACAGGGCTTGCAAGAAAAGAAACACTACTTTGGGAAATATAATATCTACAAGTCCCTAAAATTGTAGTTTCAAAGTAAACATGTAGTGATATGTTCAGAGCTTATCCCCATCCGGGCATGGTGGGGGACACCTGTAATTCCAGCACTCAGGAGGCTGAGGCAGGAGGACCACTGAGATCAGGCTAGACTGGGGTATACAGCAAATTCAAGACCAGCTACGACTACATAGCAAGATCCTGTCCCAAAATTCCTAACCAAACCAAAACAAAACAAAAAGCAGAGCCCAACCCAATAATGAACTCATGATTACCCTGAGACAAATTAAGAGTTGAGTGTGTTGCAGATTTAGGAAAAGGTTGCTTTTTTCTTTTTTGAAAGTTTACGACTAGCATCTCTATTGATCTATCTAGAGAATAAATTTTTTTTAATCATTTCAAGTTGTACTGTTTTTGCAGTGCTGGGGATTAAACCCATGGCCTCATACATGCTAGGTAAGCAATGTACCACTAAACTATCCAACTTCAAATTTCACTTCTGTTTAAAAATATCTTTGTTAGAGCCAAGTGTGATGGTGCACTCTGATAATCACAGCACTCTAAGGCTGCAGTAGGAAGATTCCAAGTTCGAGCCTAGCCTGGGAAACTTTGCATCTCAGGGAGACTCTGTCTCAAAATCAATGACAATAATACTTTAGAAAAAGGGGTGGAGGTGTAGCTCAGTGTGCGGGGACTGGGTTCAAATCCCCAGTACCTCTCCCAATCTTACCTGAATGGCCTTTTTGTGATTTCTTCTAAAGAATAAACAAATGTGGCACTTTATAAGATTTCAAATTTAATAATGCATTTTTTACTTTTAGGGGTAAATTTACTTAAATTTAAAAAATGGGTCCATGAGATTAAGTGCTAAACCTCAGCTCTGTCATCACTGGACCCTGGTGACAGTCCCTGGATTCCTGGTGCTCACTCCAACACAACGGGCAGCATTTCTGTGCTCGACGGTTCGCAGCGCAGCATCTTCCCCGGGCCCAGTCGGGAGAAGTTACTCGCGCATGACGTCTAGAACCGGGAAAGGCCTCCAGATGAACCAGTCTCACCAGACTCTGACCTCTGTGCTGCCCTCCACTTAATAAAGTCCAGCTTCAGGGGCAGCAGCCTGCTCAGGGTCACCTGGCTGTCAGAAGCAGAGCCCAGTCTGGTCTGCATGCAAATCCTGTGCTCTTCTTGCAGATGGTAGCTGGCTTGGGTGCTGTGTGCTCAGTAGTACAGGACCTTGGAGCTGTACACACAGGCCTCTTCCTCTCTCCTGGGAGAGGCCAAGGGGCTGTGAGCTCCCAGCAAGGAGCAGAAGCCTGGGCTTGGGTTTCTGATCTTTAACCCTGGTCCTGTTTGGAGACTAAAAACAGGGCTCTCCAGGCAGACAGACTGGAGTCCGTGATCCTACTTCTCTAGAGTGTGGCGCTTGGCGAGACAGATGATCTGCCTCCAGCTCCCGACCTAAGAAGTGGGGATAAAAGGCACCCATACTTCCTGCCACCCAGCAAAGCATCCCTACTGTGTTCATTGGAAACTCAGCAAGGCCTTCCAACTATTTCCTTGAAACTTGCAGCGACTGACCTTAGTTCCCTTCAGCTCCTTCCCTCCATTCCTGTTGTGTTGCCTTCGAGGTCCTCCCCAATTCTTCAGATTCTGGATGGGCGGGTAGATGTGAAGAGACGTCATCATGCCACATTGCAGGCAGTGGACACAAGAGGGCTTTGCTTTTTGCCTTCCAGCTCTCTTCCAAAAAGGGCCCGGAGTTTTGTACAAGTCGCCTGACATTGGAGTTGGAACATCTTCAGCGACAAGGACTTTAAGGTCTTTGAATGGCTAAAAAGACTGAGCTTGAGTCCTGGCCAAGACGTGTTTGCGGCAATGCAAAGGACCACAGAAATGTAGCCAAGCTCTTTAATCTTACAGCGACAGAAACCAAGGATCCGGGGCTGGGATTCTAGGCCTCAGTCATCCAATCGGTGCCCAGTAGGGCAGGGCCCGAGCCCAGGTCCCCTCGCCCAACTCGGCTCAGTGCTGTTCCATCCTGCCAGCTGCGCCTCATTAACTCCACCTCGGAAAGTGCCGAGGAAGTTCCCTCCCAGCGCCTACCCGAGCAGACAGGGTGGGGCGAGGCAGTGGCACGGAGCAACCGGGAAAACGACATACCCCAGCTCGGTGCGCCACAGGCGGCCCGGCCAGGGCGGGTGGGGAGGGGGAAGGGGGCTGGGACACAAGTTCGCCGCCTGGAGAGTCCAGGCGTCCTGCGGAGGGCTCAGCCAGGCCCCCTTACTTTCTCCTGGGCTGAGCCCGTGAGGTGGCTGCATGGGGTGTCCCCCCAAAAGGCGGACTGTCCTTGCTCTCAGTCTGTGGCTGGAGGTCTAGGGACATTCAGCGAGGCTCCTCCTTTCCTTCTGGCCCCCGGTCGACCACAGTTGCCCCGCCGCCCCGCTCCCGCGGCTCTTCCCCCGGAGTCGCACACCGGCCCGGCCCCACCTCTGCGAACAGGCTCCGGAGCTGCCCGCTTCGAGCGCGCGGCTTCTCCGGCCGCCCGGCATTCCTCGGATTCCAGCGCCGTGACGTCCGGGCGCCCGCCGCGCCTCCGGCCCGGAGCTGGGGAGCCGGCTCGGGCGCCCCCCGCCCCGCCCTCCCGCGCGCGCCCCCGCCTCGCGCGCGCCCCCGCCGCGTTCCCGGCCCCGGCGCGCGCCCCGCGCTCCCCCCGCCCCTCCAGAACGCGCGGCGGCCCGGTGGGGAGCGGCGGCGCCTGCTCGTCCCCTCCCACCGCACGGCCCCTTCCTCCCCGCGCCGCGGCCGCCCGCGCTTCCTGCCGCCCGGCGCTCGGCCCTGCGAAGTTCTGCTCGACTTCGCCGCTGCCCGCCGCAGGTCCCCGGGAGCCGCGCCCCGGCCCGCCCGGCCTCCCGGCCCCCAGCCCGCCGGCGGGCGGCACCCCGCGCCCCGTGCGCTCCCGCGCCCTCGCGCCCCGCCCGCCGCCGACGCCGCGCCCCGGGCCGGCTGCCCCGCGCCCCAGCTCCCGGCCCCGGAGTCGACTCCGTGGGGATCGGGCCCGCCGCCGCCGCCGGGGCCATGTAAGCAGGTGAGGCGGGCCGGGCGGCGACCTGGGCGAGCGCCGGCGACACCGACTGCGCCCGGCCGCCCGGCGTGCCATCGGGGCGCGGGCACCCCGCCGCGCGTGGGTTTCGGGTGGGCGCCGCGCGCTCTAGGGCGCACTGCGAGCCGGCGGAGGTGAGCGCTGTCTGGGGCGCCCCTCCTTCCTGCTCCGTCGGCGTCTTCGGGTCCGGAGGGGCCCGGGAAGGGCAGCCGAGACGCCCAGACCGCGGGGACAGGAGGGTGTTCAGGCCGGTGTGGGTTGCAGCTCCCACCGCGGGCACAGAATTTGGGGGAGAGGCGTAGGCCCCGGCCGTGGCAGATCAACTCCCAGGTGTCTTGGCTCCACCTTGGGTGATCGGGCGAGTCCGAAGGGACACGGCGTGGGTACTGGATTTCGGACCAGATCCCCACCTCCAACTTCGGAGTTGTGCGTATTAACAGCCCCTTCCCACGTGACCCCCCACTAGGTTTTGAGTACTTGCAAGTGGGGTTTCTCCCTTTGCATCGGGAGGGAGCCATGGAGTAGCGCTGTCCCGTTCCCCTTGGTCTCACAAGTCCTTCAGTTCGTGTCACCCACCCCCCACCCCCTCCGCACCTACAATTCGAGGAGATTGCAGGGTTTCGGCTTCAGTCAGTCCAGCCTGTTGCAAGCTCGCGGTGGAGGCAGGAGTCTGTAGACTGAAGGCAGCGCTTACGGTTACGGACTGTCCACCAGTTGTGTTAATTTCCGATTAGTTCCCTCAGTCATTCAACAAACCGAATACTGTATTGAGCTTTCGTTCTGCTAGAACAGGGTCGCAGTGTAGGAGTCGGTAGCTATTTGTGGGAACCTAGCCCCTAGGCTGGCCGGCAAGGACAGCGCCCTAGGAGAGGGGGTCTGTGGGAGTCTGGGAAAGGCTCGGTACCCACCCTTGAGGGGGTAGGATGGTACCCACCTTGGGCAGTGATTAGGGACTGCATTCCAGGTAGAGGAGCTGGGATGTGTACAGCGAGGGCAAAAAGGAGAGAGAGGAGAGAAAAGTCATTCCTAGCTGACTGGAGGCTGGAGAGGGATTTAGGGACAGCGGCGCTGGCCATAGCATGTTCTCCACTCCCTACAGCACAAATTAAACTAGAAGCCTGACACATACTTAGGGGAACCAGGATCAGTCAGCTCCCTGGAGAGCAAAACTCTCTCTCTGTGAACACACTTCCATGTTGCCGGCAGCTGCCGAATGACCGTCCACGTTCTAATTGGCATTAACTGGCCCGTGCCTGGTTTCATTAAACTGGCATGGATTACTCCTCAGAGCCGCTTGACCGCAGTCTGCCACGACCGTGCTGCAGCCCTCGTATTAAAAGTCGCTCGTCATTTGGTGATGGGGTTGACAGCTCGTGCCGTGGAAGTGGCAGCTCTCACGGGCTGGATGGCACAATGTCTTTCTGCCAGATCTGATGGGTAGACGTGATGTGCGGCATCGTTCTTGTCTGTGGACCTCTGTCCAGGATTCTCTGCTTTCAAAAGTTGTCAGTGGTCTGGCAGTCACAAGGACTCCTGTTCCTTCCTTTGAAACGACGTGAGAGCTGAAATCATCTTGCAGGGCTTTGCAGAGGTCAGGCAATGGTGCCTGCCAAAGTTCCTTGTCGTGTAGCAGCGTTTTGTACACTGTTTGCTTCTGTCAGGTGCCACTCCTCGGGGCTCAAGTGGCGTTGTAGTATTAGTCCTAGTGGCCAAGTCTTGCCCGAAGTGGCAGACGTCCAGCTTTTCATGACCTCAGCCTGGCAGATAGGAGTGGGAAGAGCACATGGCTTCCTACGACTTGGGGTGTTTACTCAGGCCCCTCCAAGAGCACCTGCTCTTGCCTCCAGGAGTCCCCGGACAGAGTTCCCTGAGAAGCGGCCGAGGGGAGCCCTTTCCTGCCAACCTGGGTCTCGGCCCAGGTCCCAACACTGACCTGCAGGCGTCAGTGTTACTAACACTTCAGTTAGTGGGTTGGTGTGTGTTGCACCAACAGCTGTAATAGAAAGAGCAGGAGACTTTTAATATGAGAGAACTATAAAAATTTTAAAAGAAATCAGAATATTTACAATTCTTGAGCCAGGAGTCAAGAATTATGATTTTTTTGGGGGGGGTGCCTTCCTTATCAGGGATTCAAGTTGTTTGCTCCGGAAATGCAAATATCAAGCCTTTGATTGCTCATTTTAGCCCCCCAGGTTTCCTGGTCTTGTTCTTTTTAAACAGGAGTTTGATTGGATTCTTGCATTTGAACTTCATTACTTAGTTACCAAGTGCCAGATGTTTTTCAGATTCATTCTGAGCCCCAGAACACTGCTGTGCACCTTGTTAGAGATAAAGCTGGGGAAAGAGATAAGATGAAATACTTAATTAGCCAATTAAGGAAGGAGGGAAACAAAGACAAGAGCTGGAATAGGGAGGAAGTTAATGTCTCAAATAAACTTTTTGATCTCCGCTATGGATTTAAATTGATTTAATTTACCCTCCCTGCCTGCTGATTGAGTGGAGGGGTGTGAATTCTGGGTAAGGTCTGCCTTTTCCCGGAGCGTGCTGAGGGGAGCAAGGTGGAGACTTTGAAATATATCTGGGTTTCAGTTGCAGCCCGGCCACATTTTAGCTGTGTGACGTTGGGCAAACTTAACAGGCTTTCCAAGCCTCAATTCTTTCATCCCAGCTTGCTGGGATATTTATGGAGAATTCAGTGTAATGCTATGTAACAGCGCCTCAGACAGACCAAGTCAAGGGTGGCTATTTATATGTTCGGGGAGTTGTATGTGGCCATGAATGTGTTCTTTGTTTGTTATTCAGCAGCCTGAATTCACATGTGTGCCAACATACACACACAGCTTTGTCTTTGCCTTTTTTTTTTTTTTTTTTTTAGTCTATTGGCTCAAAGCAAACATGTTGGCTGGCAGCTGCCGTGTGGCGCGCCCCTCACAGTGGAGGAGATTGAGCGGCACTGGACTGGGCAGTAGGAAAGTTTGAGGAGCGGAAGTGCTTAAGGAAGAAGGGCAGAGAAAAAGACTCTTTTGCCTGTGTGCTCCTCACTGTAACAAGGGTCCAGTGTATTATGTAAGGCTCTTTGCATTTCTAATGTTGAAATCCAGTTAATTAAAGAATCTTAGAATAACTGCCTGCCTTTAGTAAGAGTGCAAAAGCTAGCAGATCTTCACAAAGGAATGTCTTTGCAGCCTTGACTTCCCTCTTTGAAGCTGAAGCAGAGTCAACCGCAGCACCTCCAGGGTCGTGCTAGCCACAGGTCATTTGAGTTTTAATATTCTCTTTTATCACAGAGAAGTCTGAAGTATTTGAAAAACATTAACTCATTGATCTACCCATCAGCTCCCCCCGGAGGGAATGTGAGAAGAGAAGAACGACTCCCAGGGAGGCTGTGGGCCAGGGGTGTTGTATGTGTCCTTGAACAGAGTGGAAGAGCGTGGCAAGGACCGGTGAAATCTCACAGGCAGAACTGCAGGCAGGCTGGGAGGTCTGAGCAGGGCACCCGTCTCCTGAGGGGAAAAGAAAGCCAACAGAACTTCAGGCCTGACCAGGATTTTTGCAGTGGGAGGGGTGAGGAAAGCTATTTTGCCCAGACCCGTGAAGCTGTTGGCATACACTGCATGCACACGGATTACAAAAACAAATAATCTCGGAATTATTTATAATTCTGAATTAAAGGATATGATGCAATGCTGTGAACAAGGGACTTGGAGTAGCTGAAGATAGAAGGTTATAGTGATTAAGGAGCTTTTTGTGGTACAGGGGTGGTTGTGGGTCTGAGTTGAGTTGTAAATGGCATATCAACATTGTTTTCATTTCCTTTCCTTTTTTTTTTTTTTGCCCCCCTCTTGGTTCTGTGTTCCCTGACTTTTCCCTTCCTATCGAGCTTTTGTTTGATTTTGCTTCATGTCTTTGCTATTGGAAGAAACATCCCGTGGCCATTCTTAGATCTGCCTTCTGTGTAAATCTGATATGTGGGTGATTTAGCTTGGTTCCTTACGGGGCTAAATTAGGCCCAGGTCAAGAGCTGCATCCTGAGCCAGGTCAATGAGCTTGACCCAGAGGCCTATCGCACATCCCGAGCTCCTGTAACCCTAGCTGGCCACCCCATGAGTGCTTGATGCCGGTCACCAGGGAGGAGGCTGATGGGAAAGCAGGGAAGGGCCCTGCGGGTCCCTTAGAGAGTGGCCTCCTCTGAGGAGCGGAGGGGCCTCGTCACGCTTATGGTGTCTGAGATGTCAGCGCTGAACATATTCCACAGTCGAGAAGACTTAGGTGGGCCCCGGGCTGGGTTTCCTTTGCCCTCTCTGTCTGTGTGAAGTGTACACTTTTCTTACATACACTGTTTCCTCGTGTCTTTGGACATCCACCTGTGGACTTCTTTTGTTTGTTTGTTTGTTTTTCATACTCCTTTCCTCTCAAGGAAGTATTAGCTGAGATCTCTAACCCTCGAGTGCATCAGAGTCAGGTGGATGGCCTTTTGTTGTTGTTTTGAGACAGGGTCTCCCTATGTAGTTGAGACCATCCTCGAACCCACTACGTAGCCCAGGCTGGCCTCCAGCGAGCCTCTGAGCGCTGGGATTACAGCCGTGCTACATCATGCCTAGCTGTGGGGTTTGTTTTAACACAGATTGCTCCTCCCCACACCCACCCGCCCCACTCTTGGGATTCAGCAGCTCTGGGGTGGGCCCAGGAAGGTCCATTTCCAAGGAGCTGTGGCGTGAGACTGGCGCCCCGTCCACTCGCCCCTGCTGCTCATCTGACTTGTCCACTGCATTCATGTGAATGTTTTTGTCTACTTATGTGAGAGTTGCAGAGAGGCTGAGCACAGCTTGGTGCCACCAACACCTAGCCGGCCTGTGCAGAACATGGGTTTGTAACCCAGACCTCTCCACTTGCAACCCAACAGTTTGGTTTGTGTGACTCTAACATCCTCCTGGGTATCTGCTCTCCACACCTGGTCCTACCAGGTCTGAATTGAGCGCTCCAGTTTCTTGCCATAAAGTGTGTTGCTTCTTTATTTCCTGTCTTGGTGCCATCTCCTGTTACGCTCACTCTTCACACTGGGCACCTGGAAATCTCCTCAATATGTTGTTCTTCCCTAGCGACCCCAAGGGCCTCTCTCGGTGTTATGTCCTTTGAATCGGATTGTCTAAAATATCTTCAACTCGTTCCCTTTTCCCCCTTCCCACCTCTCCTTGGGGTGGTTTCAAGAGTGTTGGAGGCTGTCTCTCATGTATTCTCTGCTCTTTCTGGGCTCGGGTTGGTCAGCTTTGTGTTGTCTGAGGAAATGCGTGGAGCACCGCGAAAGGGGAAAGGTTTAGCAGCCCTTGTCTCCAGTGCTTGGGCTGGAGGTGAGGCCGGACATCACGGCAGAGCAGGGGCGGAGGGTGCTGCAGGCCCCATGGGTGCCAGGAAGAAGAGAGAGAGAAAGAGAGAGAGAGTGTGTGCGAGAGAAAGAGAGAGAGAGAGGGCATGAGCAGAAGGGGCTTGGGATGAGAGACATTTTCAGAACACAGCCCACTGGCCTGCTGCCCCCAGCAGGGCCCTGCCTCCTGTGGTGTCTACTACCTGCTGATAGTGCCGTCACATTATGCATCATCACTAGATTAATCTGTCGAGAAAGTCCCAGGCCTCATGCCTGCTGCTGCAGTGGGAGCCAGCCTTCCACAGATGAGGCTTTTGGGGACATTTAGGATCCAACTATTACAGGGCTGTCAGAAGGGATCGTAAAAACACATTTAAGATGGGTGTGGTGAAAGTAAGAACATTTCAGGGTTACAGTCAGTTATGATTTGTATCTAGATGTCCCACCAAAGACTCATGCACTCATAGGGGCACGGATCATGGGTGTGTGATACTGGATTAAAGGTGCATGATGAGCGGATCAGCCCGCTGACTGGCTTGGCGTGGTTCTGGGTATGGCTGACTGGATTTACCAAAAACCGAAGGCCCCCAGGGTGTGAGTGGCACCAACCAATAGGGTTGCAGCCTGTGTGGAATAAAAAGGGAAAGGGAAGTTTGTTCCTGGTGTTGTTTTTTTACTGCTTGCTCTGCCGTGGACTGTTTCTCCTCTGCTGTGCCCCTCTGCCATGTCCCCATGCCTTGGAGCCAGCTGACTATGGACTGAAACTTCTACAAACAGTGAGCAAAAATATACTCTTCCTCTTTTAACTTGCGGGTATCAGGTATTTTGTCCCACAATGAGGAAGTAACTAAGACATAGCCTATAACTAAGTTGCTTTTGCTGGTTTGGATCTACTGATAAGATTAGAATGTTTGATTTCCTTCTTAAGCATTCTTTTGTTTTGTACCATATATAAAAGAGAAGAGGAGGAGTCCCAAAGTATTCCACCTCTCTAAATTACTAGTTTTTCAAAACAAGATAGCCTTCTCTCCTTATAGCACTGGAAGCTGCGGCAGTGGTACCATTGGCGTTTCCCCACAGCATCACAACACTGATGCTTGCCATCCTTTTAGTTCTGAAGGAAAGAGATTCAGGCAGATTTTGTGGTCATGAGGGTACGTTTATTGGGAATTGCTGTTCTGTCGCAGCTCACGTCCTGGTGTCAACAAGGTCCTGGCAGGCTGCGGTGTTTCTTGCTCAGGCCCAGTAATCCGCCTTTGACAGTGCTGCTTCCTTGCCCAGGCACCCTAGTACCCTGGCACTGTGGCCACCCATCTGAACCAGCCCATGGGGCCCTCCCGAAACACAGCTTTCTCTGGGCCCCCTCCCTGACTTTGTTCAACAGCCTGGCCTCCGTCGCCGTTGTCTCTTCTCTTCTGCTGGTGGTCACCTGTAACGGATCTGCCTGTCTCTTGTCCCTTCGTTACAACCATCCTTCCATGAAGGCGTCAAGTCATCTGAGCTGTCCACTGTCACATAGCCTTCCTGGGTCCCGTCTGATATTTTCTCTCCCCTGCTTGAGATCTTTCTTGTCCCTTTCTGTTGTTGAGGGATCCACACATTCGTAGTGATGGTTAAAGGAAACACTGGCAGAGTGAACCTTAAATACAGACTGTAGGGTGGTCATAGGGCGAGGACGGGGTTGTGGGAATGATTTGTTTCTACGCTGGGCAGGAGGAGCGTGCATATTTATTATATTCTCCCTTAGATCTAAAATGTAGAATTAAAGCCAGATGTGTGGGCACACACCTGTAATACCAGCACTCGGGAGGCTGAGGCAGGAGGATCACAGAGCGTTCAAGGCCAGCCTGGACTAGCAAGACCCTGTTTCAAAAAACAAACAAACAAAAAATTGGAATTGAAAGGACACACCGACTTGCCTGTGGCCAAGTACACCCTCCTGCCTGGCAGAGCACTCAGGGCTCAGTGTAGCTCTTTTCTGGGGGGATCTCCTTGTGCTTCCTAGGCAAGCGCTCTACCACTGGGCTGAATCCCCGAGCTCTTGCTTTCTCATTGAGCACTTTGTAAAGTTTGCTTTAGAAGGCTGAGATGTACTTTTAGACAGAGCACGCATCTTTTGAGACATGAGCAGGCTCAAGTGATCATTTGAAAAATGGGGTTCACTTTTAAGCCTTGTGTGCTTAAATCTCTGGGTTGTGTAAACTAACATTCTGGATGGATTGTGCTTTTTAAATTAATACATTTTTAAAAGAGCATATAAACGTGTTTTTAATTCACAGCTCAGGAATAAGGTATGAAATAATCTATAATGACATGATGTATGGCTGAGGGGGAGTGTGACTGATATGAAATGATTTGAGATGCCCAAATAATGAAGTGACGCCTACTGATCTTAATTATATTCTTTAGAAAATGATTGTTTTACTTAAGAGGCATCTAAAAATAAAGGCTGGAGAGAATGATCCATACTGCACCTTGCTGAGTGGCTGATTGCTTGTTTTCAAAATGAGGAGCGTTTTGTGTGTATAGTATTTTGTGTCCTTCACCCTTTTGAATGTGTTCAGGAATCGTAGCTCTGCCTGTGAGTGTGACGTGACATTTAGTCGAGTTATTCAAGCAGATTTGCTCCCCTCTTATGTGCCTGCTAACTCCCTCCTTCACCTTGTCTTTCTCGTTGTCTTTCTTCCTTTGTTTGGAGGATCCTGATAGGTTAGTTGGCAGACACATATTCACAAGTAATATGTTTTCAGGTCTGCTCGGAGCCCGCACGGGATGTGTGTTTCCTATAACTAGGCCGGCGCCCCGCTGTGTGGTTCTAGGTTTGCATTCTTACTTCTTCTCATTTGGTACCAGTGCAACTACAGTAAGGACCTAGCACAACACTGTGATCCTGTGTTGTGTTAGTGGACGAAAGACTCTGGGAAGTCCAGCAGTAAACGAAAGTTTTCCAAAGCACAATTCATGTAGGAAGGACCTTCTCTCCAAGGGATGTGCGTGTTACAGGGGGTACTTCTAGGGGACCCTTTGCCTAGAAGGTACCTGGAATAGAGAATCCTGTTTGTTGTCTTAAACGAGAAACTGGATGTCTACGTTAGTATAGTGACTTGGATTGTTGAAACTATTAAACAAGTCTACAGTAGCAGATCAGAATTAACTTTCCTTTTTAAAAAAATAACTGACGTTTTCCTTTTCCTTTCTGTCTGCAGTACTGAGGTTTTAACCTAGTGCCTCATGTATGCTGAGCAAGGGCTCTACCACTGAGCTATACCCCTAGCCCTTCACTTTTTATTTTGAGACAGGGTCTCACTAACTCATTAATCCATGATCCTCCTGCCTCAGTTTCCCAAGTAGCTGGGATTACGGCTACTCCCACACACCTATCACAAGAGCAGATTTAAGGTAAAACATCAGGATTTATTCACAAAACTGACCTTTAGGGAAAGTTTAAAAGATGGTAGATACTTAGTCTAGTTTTGTTTTATTTTAATTTTGGGTTTGTTTGTTTTTTGAGACAGGGTATTCCAGGTTGGTCTCGAACTCCTGAGCATCCTCCTGCCTCAGCCTCCCAAGTGCTAGTCTAGTTTTATATATTTATAATATAGTGAAGTATAAGGTCTAGATTAAATGTGAGGCCCTCCAGGGAAGTTGGCCTTCAAAGGAAGATTCATAGATAGATATTCAGCAGTTGGTCTTACCGAGGCCAGAAGATGAAGGTAATACAGAAAAGTCTCGGTTCTGCGAATTCTAACCATCAACTCTCGCCCCGCCCCGCCCCTGCCCCCGGGAGGTGTGAGGCGAGGAGAGCTTCAGAAACATCACCGTGATTATGTTCTTAAACTACTGCCTGTTTAAATTGTTTCGTGCAGCTGGGCGCCCTTGGAGTTGCTGTGCAAAGGGCCTGCGTCCCTTCCTCTGACCTGTCTCCTTTTTTTTTTTTTTTTTTTTTATTTCCTTCTGTCCACCCATCAGTTTGTCTAACACATGCACTATGATGTGTTTGGAGGTGGGCATGTTTCTCGGTGGTTGCGATCTTTAAAAGAATCAGCAGTTAATGGTGTAGACATTGGTCCCAAGTGGCCATTCAGCACTTAAAAGGTGATGGGTTTGACTTGTTGCCGTCCTTACATTTTTCTTTGAAGACTTAGAACACAAAGGAAAATGTAAAATATCATAATTTTTTATTGGTTACAGCATAGACATGCTGATATTTTGGGCCTATTGAGTTAAATCTCTTATCAAAATAAGTTTCACTGTTGTATTTGAGACAGGGTCTCACTATGTTGCCCAGACTGGCTGCGAACTGTGCTGTGATTCTCCTGCCTCAGCCTCCTGAGTGCTGGCATTACAAGCGTGTGCCACCACTTCCAGCACTTTGATGTTTCTTGATTTGCGTTTCAATGTCCACTAGAAAATTAAAAGTTACACCTGTGGCCCACATTCGCGGCTCATGTTGTATTTGTGCGGGACAGCGCTGTGTCAGCCGGTTATGAAACCCTTCCTAGGAGCCACGTCCCTCAGTGACGGTTAGAGGCAGAGGAGGGGTGGTTACAGACTGGCAGGGAGCAAGCCTGGTGACTCTGGAGTGAAAGAGAGACCGTTATTAGCTTGTGTTTGTTTTTTATTTGGTACCTGCTATGTGCAAGTACTTAGCTCAGCACTCTAAGTGTGTAATTGTTTTTGCGCTGCTGGGGATTGGACCCAGGGCTTTGCACCTGCCAGGCAAGGGCTCTACCTCTGAGTCACACCCCTGCCCTGAGGTTTATACGTCCGGATCTTCGTATGCTGCCTGTGAAGTAGGTGCTGGCCTTGACGTGATTTAGAGGTGAGAAAACTGGGGCTTAGGAAGCCGGAATGACTGACAAGATCCGCAGCTTGTAAGTGAACACCAGTCTCCTGTGTAGCCCGCTGGTGTGCACATACCAGCGGCGAGGAGCCGAGTGTGCAGTCGTCCTGGTAACTGCTCTGCATCTCTGCCTCTCAGGGCCGGGAGAGGAGGCTTCACCTGGAATTGACCCAGTACAGCTCTTGTGTTTGTCCAGCACCCGCCGCGGGGCCCATTCCACTCCTTAGCACTGAAAGATGCCATCTTCCAGTTGGCGCACACTTGTAATCCCGAACTGGGAGGCCGAGGCAGGAGGATCACAAGTTTGAAGTCAGCCTTGGCAACCCAGTGAAACCTTGTCTTAAAATTTAAGATGTAGATATAGTTCAGTGATAGAGCACTTGCCTAATTTGTGGGAGGTGCTAAGTGCTCAGTCCCCAGGGCTAAAAAAGAAAAAACGAGGTCATCTTTGAATTACTGAAGATAGTAAATAGTATAGAGATTCATGTTCCCAAGAGTGACCTTACTCTATCAAGAAACGGTAAAATTATGTTTATATAGTCCATCTACTAGCACAGGCTTGTTTTCATTAGGAAAATATTTAGCAGAAATTGCTTTGAGAAACTTGAAGCATCCCAGGATTCCTTTTTAACCGAGAGCCATCACTATGTTTCATAGCAAGTACGGATTTTGAAAATACAAGCCTTAGACCGTTTTTTCTTTAGTGGAGCAATACTTGAAAAAAATGAGTGAAACTCTACCCACAAATGTATTAGGAGCTATTTTTAGAATTATTTCTCATATTTTTCTAGTCTGTTTTTATGTGTGGATACATTTTCATAGTTTTATGTACTTATCATGTATGCATGTTTTCCAAACTGAAAGTCTCCACTAATACTTTTAGTATATGTAGGTGCACGATTGATATACTGTAAATCCCTTTATTATGTTTTCATTATCGGAAGGACATACATTGTACATTGCTTGCTCTCCCATAGAAAATGATAATGTAAATTATGTACATTAATAGATTCATTATTATTGTTGTTGAATTTATTTTAGAATAAACATTACTATGGTGAAGATTTGGAATTGCAATGGAATTTCACACTTGGTTCACAAAGATAAATTGAAATCAAACACACTTTTTTTTCAGATAGCTGAGGATCTTTCAGATCGCGCTTTTTGTACTATGTTTGATGGTGCAGAAGTGCATTATCCCAGCAGAGAGTTTCTTCTAATTTTTGCTTTAGTCAGTTCTTATAGTCCCTCCCTCCCTCCCTTCTTCCTTTCTTTACTTTTGTTCTTTTTTGTTGTTGTTGTTGAACCCTAAATCATATTCTAGGACTGAGTAATAACCTGTGTACTAGATTCCCTTTTGCCACGAATGTTCACTAATCCTTCCATCATTTGAGGAAGGGAAAAGTTTGTTGGATCGAAATATTTCTGTTATGAATAAGGTTATGTGCAGAATCGTCAGAAAATATGCTTACAAATTACAGCATTTACCTTGGAATTATTAGTTAGATATGAGCATATATATATACTTCACTGACGAAATGTTCTAAATGATTACGTCATTCCCAGTTGATTTCCAGTGCCTACTAACTGGATGTCATTAGTATCTGCCTATTTTCACAAGTGCTTTTTAATCCTATTGCTTACTCTATAG
>PVJO010027310.1:0-19854 GCA_004026905.1 Hystrix cristata | reverse complement strand
GTGTTCTCATATATGTTTTGGCATTGACAGTAGTATGTGATTCTTTGTGTCACTACACTAATTGCTAAATTGACAATTTCATTTTTACCACTTTTGTTTCATATAAAATTGTTATTTTTAAGCTAAATCTTTTGAGGGTGCTGGGGATTGAACTCAGGACCTTGCACTTGCTAGTCAAGTGCTCTACCACTGAGCTAAATCCTCAATCCCAATTTTTAAACTAAATTTTAACTCATTTCCTTGTTAGTCATTTTATAAATGGCAATAAAAATAATTTCATATACATCCTAATTTGAGATTTATATTTCCTTGCTGTTTCATTGAACTGTTGTATATAGCATGTTTCCAAATAGCTAAAAGGATATCTTTGACCTTTAGTTAGCTTTTGAATAAGCATTTTGCAAGCTCATTTTATTCAGTTTTTGTGTGTGTGTGTGTCTTTAGAAATATATTTTGAGGCTGTAAGATGTCTTTGACCTCAAGTCAAAGGTTTGAGTGGCTTTGTTGTGAGCAGTATTTTACTATCTATGATCTTTAGGGTTGGACTATTAGTGATCTAGTGATGTTTAGTTCACCTTCAGGTCATCCTTGAATTATGATACCAGGTAAGTTCATGTAATGGGTGCTAGTCACATCTGTAGAAACCATTCCTACACTAGGACAGATATCTCTTTCTTAACTGTACATAGAAAGTAAATCTGAGCCTTATAAATCTAAATTTCCTCTCAGCTGGATTATAGAAAAACTCATTGTTGCCTTCAATTTGGAGGTTTGTGTTTAGAAAAGTTGTAGTGGAAAAGGAGCAGTGTTAACTAATTGTAGTCAAACTACTCTACTTTCTAAATATTAGAAAATATGATTGTGTAAATATGTTGGTAAAACTTGTGCGTGCGTGTGTGTGTGTGTGTGTGTGTGTGTAGAGGGGTATTCAGCTATGTGAAGGAGAGGCCGATGTCTGCTTCATTAGGTACATTGTAATATAAAAAAAAAGACATCAAACATTAATAAGTCTTGTGGTCTCAAAGGAAGGACTGCAAAGACCAGTTTACTAACCAGGGCCTCCACACATTTTCCGTCAAATTTTGGTGTGAGAGGTGATCAGATTATTTTTTAATAGATCAGTAGTCAAAAATGTTTGGTGAACAATGGGTTAAATGACAATTCAGCTAGTTTATCTTTCTGTAGGAATTACCTTGAACCTTTAATAAGCTATTTAAATTTGTCAATGTCTAAGAGCAGGGAAATGTCTAAGAGTAGGGAAAAGTACGGTCAGTTCTCATTATGTAGCATATTTACGCTCTATGAAGTTGTGGTGAAGACTGAGTTAATGAATACTGAGCCGTTGCTCTTGGAGGAAATATAAGCTTAGGTGAGATTCTTGGGGGCCTCCGATCACATCATTTTCAACAGTCAATTAATATATAACCTTATTTTGCATTTTTCTGCTTCAAGACATCTTGAAGATATCTTGTGTAATATTTAGGATTGATTCATTAACATTGAAATCATAGTGCGCAGCACATTGAGTGCTAGCATTGTAACTGTTACCTCAGTAAAATTTATCTAAGACACATCTTCCCTCTGTAAGGGACATCAGAGCCTTCTCGTGATTGGGATTGCTAGGCTTGGGCATCATTTCATACAGGAAAAAAATAAAACATAGAAATATGAAAAAACAAATGTGGTATATGTGTGTGTGTGTGTATGTGTGCATGAGTGTGGATATACACACATATATACAATAGAGCACTAGTCAGCCATAAAGAAGGATAAATGTGAGTCATTTGTAGGAAAATGGATGCATCTTGAGACTATAATATTACTATTTTTAAAATTTTTTAATTCATTTTATTTTAATGGTACATTTTAGATGTACATAGTGATAACATTCACCATAGGGGATTTGTACCTGTACATGATATATCTTGCTGCTTCTTTTTTTCCCATTCCTCTCCCTTCCCTTTACCCCCTCCTCCCTCCTTATTTTCAAAAGCTTTGTTTCCATTTGTTCCTTCCATTTCTTAATTCTCTTGTCCCTCTGTTCTGTTCTCCCTCCCTTGTTCCCTTTCCCATTTGGACATTTTCTTCCCTTTCCCAATATAATACATTTAGTCTTTATTTACAGCTTCAGTTTCTCACACCAGAGAAACAATGCAGTATTTAATTATGTGTGTCTGATTTTTTTCACTTAATAGTGTGGTTGAGACAATAATATTAAGTGAAATAAGGCAGACACAAGCAGTTAAATATTGCACGTTTTCTTTTGTACAGCAAACACAAAAATGTAAGTAATCTAAAAAGCCAAGTTGAAAGAGTTGATTGGACATAAAAAGGTAGACACTGTGGAACTGGGAAGTGAATTTGGGGATGGAGGGAGGGGGGAGTTTGGGAGGGGAAGTAAAAATAATGAAAAATAATTGAGATATGTATTCCCCAAGATGAATGTAATTATTACGTACCACAAACATATTCCAATGAATAAAAAATAAAATGAATTACATGAATGTAACATTTTAAAAAAAGAAATTCGAGAAACAAAACGTGGCAGTAGATACACTGTGAAAAGGCCACCTGTTTAGATCGTGACAAGTAAAACATGAAGAACTGTGTTATGGAGCCTAACCTGGGAGCTGCAGGATTAATTTTCCTGCCACCTGCACATTCACATGCCCACAAATGACTGTGACAGCCTGGTAAGTCTCAATAACAGTATTACAAATATAGTTAGCATGTAGGCAAATTCCCATGTACAGACTTTCTGAATAATGAGAATCAACTTTACAGTTGATTCTTTACAGACTTGACTACACTTTTTATGCATTCACTTTTTCATTCATTCAAACACTTGATTCAACTATTTATTGGTAGCTTCTCAAGTACCAAGAATTTTCTAGGGGCTGGGACTCAGGAGTTAAGAGGAAATCATCATTCTTGCCTTTATGAAGTTCATAATTTAACACAGATTAGAAACAACTTTACTTGAAATTCTCTCCTGTTGCTTTGACAAATACACTCTGAACTATATGGAAGGAATGTGATACTTGGAAGTTTGGTGGGTGTAGGATGTAAAAAGATGTCTTGATGAATTTAAAGAGGATCATTGCTTTAAGCAGTACTTTGTTACAGTCAGGACCACCTAGTATTCACTAATAGATGGTTTCATATTAGGTCAGAATTATCCAAATATGTCTCTGTTTTACAAGAGATGTTAATGAATGTTTAGTTTTGAAAATGCAACAACTATAAGGCTAAATTATTTTTTGAAATCCTGATTTTCACAGTAAGTTTTAATGTAGAGTTTTTAGTGCATAACTTTTAATATGATAAAACACATCATTAGCTTTGTAGAAACTGATAATGAATTTACTTTCTGAAGTTTGAGGTGCACAACTGACTCCTTAAGACTTAGATCCCCAAGATTTCCCCGGAGTAGGGAGGCAGAACTATCACCTGTTATTGTCTGGACACCTCTTGATCTCCCGTTCTGGAGCACTGTGCCTCCTGAGTTTACAAGCTTTCTTTGTCCTATGTTCCAAGTTTCCCTTTTGATGTTTTAAATTTTAATTTATGTCAGAAAGGTCTTGATTTCTAGACAGAGCCTCTGATAACATGCTAGGGCTTGTTCCCCATCATTTTTTACTTCTGATGCTCACTACTGAGAAAGCAGCCCCCCTATCCATCTTTACCTGCTCTGAACTCTGATGTGCAAGAATCCACACTGGATTTTACCTGTGGCTCATTGTTAGAAATTGTTGCTTAAATGCTGTGAACGTGTAAGGTGCCTATTTCTGTTACTAAATGTCATGGAGCACTGTGGCTTTAAACAATAAAATGCAGGGCTTCTTTTCTTAATTATTTGACTATGCGCCTCTTGTGTAAAAGGAAAATAAATTCTCCTCTGATGTCATGTGCCTCAGGTTTTGTACAAAAATATATTTGAGGAGGCCACATGGTTTAGTGGAAAGAACATTTAGATTTTTAAATCTGAAGAACTACTTAAATTTAAGGCTCACAGTCTCTGTTTGTTGTAATACTGTTTGGAAATATATAATGAAATCTAAAAAAATCTATCTATATCTATAAATATTTCTGGAAACTTTGCATCCCTCAATTTTATGATGTGCAGATGGACAACGTAACTGACAAGGTTCATAGAAATGTATCTGGTACAGAGACTGAAGTGGAGTAGGCACTTGGTGAGTACCAGGTCAGTGTGAACATGGAAAGTTCATTTTCTTTCCATATTTGTAAAGTCAGACACTGCTCTACAAAGTCACTGGCCATTCTGGGTAATTAAATCTTTCTTTAATTTATAATATCAAGGAAATTTATGTTAAAAATTTGAAAAAAAAAACTATGAATTCTAAATTTACTTTTTTAAAATTCTTCATCCAAGCTCTCCTTCCTTCTTCCCTTTGGACATGTTGTTTGCATTCATTTAAGAGCATTGCACTCTTATTAACCTCGGCCCCAGGGTTTGGGAGGAGAAGACAGATTTGCCGATGTGATACAAGTGTTCCCAACTCCATAGACTTTATGCTGTTTATCTGAAGAGTCAGACAGGGACACAGTGACACAGGAACAAGCCTTTTTATACTTATGGTTGACTACAAGCAGGACACACGTGGCATACAGAAATCCTAGGCCAACCTGAACAGAGGACAAAGGTACACAGCTTTTATGGCATTTCAGGGTAGACAGGGATGGGTTTATCGATGTCATCTCACACAGTGGTGGAGTTTTACTTGCACCTACACAATTCTTTATCTTGTCTCTTCTTGGTTTGCTGTCTCATTGCCATCGTAAGTCTGCCTTGGTGTGTGATTTTTACGATGCTAATAAAGTAGAGGTAACTATACATTATTTTAGTGACAATTCTATACATATCTTTGTCCCTTACTATCTAAAATGTGTCCCTTACCGTCTGGGAACTTTCCTAATTGGGTTTTGGATCAGGGAAGATCACTCCTCTGTTTTAATAGGTT
This sequence comes from Hystrix cristata, assembly GCA_004026905.1. NCBI lineage: Eukaryota > Metazoa > Chordata > Mammalia > Rodentia > Hystricidae > Hystrix > Hystrix cristata. The sequence continues at coordinate 14,869 of PVJO010027310.1, read as the reverse complement.
TGATTTTAATGATCTTATTTTCTTTGGCTCTTGGCTTCTTAGTATCTCTGCTGACCACACATTCCTTGCAACCTGAGCTGTCTTGCCATCCTACCGTCTGCTGGTGTGTTATGTCAATTTTATAACCTTGATAACTAAGCTACTTTTTAACTCTCAATTCCCTGGAAAGTTTGTTAACTCCACAGGACTGATGGCTGGTTAGACTGTCTCAGAAGGTTGGAACTAGAAAATATGGCTGTTGAAATGCCACTTTCATACATTGGATAGATTTTGAGAGCTATTTGTTTTACAATGTATGTGATAGCTTTGTGGTAATAGTTGTGCTTTTATTCTTGACACTTTCACACAGGAGATGTACTGGTGTTTTACAACCTTGAGTCAGACTGACTGGGCTCAGATGCCACAACGTAAGTCGCAATAAAACCATCCAGCAAGAGGAACTCCATGTGGAGTCATCTCCGCATCTAATTTGTGTCATCCTCTTATATGGCATAGAAGCACAAATATGCAGCATAGGATATCACGAAAGGAGATACTGGAGTCTCAAAAACGTATGCTGCAATTTGATCCAAAGAATAAACAGGGAAAGAAATAAGATTTGGTGCCTTTTTAGAAGAGAAGCAGTAGGCCTGAGCTAGAATGAAGCGCACATTTCTGGTTCCTCATCTGTAGGTACTCACCTGAATCTCCGATCCCAAGTGGATCCCCCTCCTATCTCAGAGCCTCCACCTTGCACACAGTGGGTGGATGTGTAGTGGGCAGACGTATTCACTTCTGAGGAGGACTGTGACAAAGTATGACAAACTAGGTGGCTTAAAACAAGAGAAACATATTGTTTCAGAATTCTAAGGACCAAAAGACTGAAATCTATGTGTTGGAAGGGCTATATTATATCTGAGGACAATATGTTTGATAGTTGCTGATAGTTGCTGAAATCCTTAGCACTACTGAAGATCTTAAATGTGTCACTCAAGTCTCCCTCCAACTTCTCATGGCCTTGTTCTCTGAGGGCTTGTCTTTCTATGTCCACATTTTCATATTAATTTGATTGTATCTACAAAGCCCAACTATTTCCAAATGGCATTGTATTTTCAGGTACTGTACTGGGTAGGATGACTATTTAGTGGATGCTACATAACCCTGTAGAGATGATGACGTTTGGGAGAGGAAGGTTTTCTAAAATATGCCACGAGCTACACTATATACGCAAACATATACACATAAGTGGATGAGCTCCTGTACTTTAGGATACAAGGCTTTCAAAGTATCCTTCTGGGCATTTGGGACCATGCATACTTGTACATAAACTACTGAAGGGCATGAAATGATGCAATGTGGCGCCATTAGGCTCCTCCCCACTCTGTGTGAGTTGCTGTTGGACACCACATGAACGGCCATCTGCACAGCACCCTTTCCCATGCGTGTTGACATAAACAATACAAGTTTGAATATGAGGAGAAAGACTCTGTACCATTTTTATATTAACCAGAACATTGTTCTACTGTAGAGTTTAGGAAATCAAAGATGTCCTGCAGTATCTGTGTTGGTTTAATCCTCATTGAGTAGTGTATAGTGCAGATCCTGATTCCTCACAGAATGAAAGTACCCTGCAATCCGCAGGCAGTGAGACTGTGGTGTGGCTTTAGAGAAAGTCGCTCTAATTACTCTACGGCTTCAGAGCAATTTCATCCTCTTTTTTGGTAAGTAATAAATGTTTAGGTGGGAGAGAGTATTTTGGCCTTCTTAGGAAACAGCATAGTGTCATAGGATAAAAAAAAAAAATGTTTTACTTTAGGTGAAACAAAGCAAAAGTTTGAGATTTAATGACTTTAATATATAATTACCTGCATTCTGTTTTGTTTGCTTTAGTTTTCATGTAGAAACAGCAATATCATCTACATATCTTTTCAAATTGTTATGTCTCTCTTAACTATCTGTGTCTATCTATCCATCTGTCTATCTATCCAAATTTTGCCGCTGCATAAACTGCGTTGTTTGACCTCTCGGTTACTCCTTGTTATTTGTTGAACTAACTTAAAATACAAAGTAAAACAAATTAAAATATGCCTCAGTAAATGGAATTACCAAGTGTCCTTGCACAGTGCCCGGGGACAGTTTCTCTCTCTGGTATCGGGACCTGCACAGCGCATGCTCTTGCCCTGTTGCCGGCCTCATCAGAGCTCCAGTGGACCTTTGATATCAGCACCGAAACTTCTTGGCCCTGTTTTCTCTTACTGACTTCTGGGAATTACAGAAGGTTTTTCTAAGCCAATGAGACCTCTTCGAATGAGCCTTCCTTGCTGATCAGCGTGAGAGCGCATTTGGGTCCTTGTGTCCCGCCTTCACTGTCAGACAGGGAAAAGCGAGTCTATGACACTTGTCACCGCACTTAGTTACTATCCAGTTATTACAAAAGACAGAGTGTGAGATTCCCTGAGGGAAATTATATGGAGACTCCACAGATTTCGCCTTCACGACTCAGAAACAGGCTGGGGCCTCGAAATTGGCACCGAATAAACAAACGCCTTAGGATTCCTGTTTTTTATTACCTACATACCTGCCTTTGAAAAACTCTAGGGCACAAGCAAATAAAATATGTTGCCAGAGCAGTGAGGGATCAAAAAACTAGAACACATCCCCTAAAAAGGAACATAAAATGTTAAGCACATTTTCTTGCTCTAGTCAACTCATACAGAAGAACGCTTCCTTTTAATGAAGGGCTTTCTCTACTGAGACAGAACGGTATGTTTCAGAAAAACATTTGAGCCTAGAATGCTAATAAATAACACTATGTCTGTGCCCTATTTGTCTTAGCTGGGTGCTGCTGTGGTACTTTATAGAAAGGAAAGATCGGCAAAAATTATAGAAAAATACCTTATAAACAATCGAGCAGTAGTTGCTTAGGATCTGCAGGGAAAATAGGAACTCTTACTTGAGTTGGTAAAACTCGGGTCTTGGTTGGAAGTATTCTAAGTATAGTGAGTCGGGACTTTCTCGTTCTCATGGTTCATTGGAAATGTACTTTGGAAAGTCCTTAGTTTACTTTACCAAGTACCCAAGAATGGCGGCATCTGTGAGCTTGTTGATTGAGTTGGGAGGAAACTTTTACAGCTAGGGACATTCAAATTATTTAATAATGTATTCCTTTTCTCTCAGTGAGATACAATGAAAATTACTAAATTAGTTTTTGGCTCTTTAAACCAATCTATTGAATGGAGCTTGTCAGCTTGAGTGCTCCTTGAGAGGAAAGCCTAATTTTATTCTTTATAGAGCAACTGCTTCTTGGACATTAGCTTGGAATATGTACTCAATAAATTTGAGTGCAAGAGACTGCAATTAAAGGAGTGCATTGGAATGGAAGCCAAGAGAGCAGAATGGGTAGAATCGAAAAGTGTAGAATGGATGAAATATAATGGAATGAGTGGAATACAATAGAATTAATAATGGGCCGAAGAGGGAGGAATGACATAGCATTGAATGTGTAGGAGTTCTGACCTTGATCAACTGTGGATACATTGCCGATGGCATGTTTTGGGGCTCTACATTTGAGGACTTGATTCTGATTGAAGATACTGCATGAAACTTCTACCTTTATTTGTGGTCTTGTGTACAGGACCTACAGTATCATCCCGTGCTGGCCCTGAGGTCTCTCCAAGGTGTCACACGGGGCACTGGTTAGTTGGCCTCACGTTCTGGGTTGTTCCCGGTCAGCAGATGTGGTCCATCTGGGAAGATGTGCCCTGCAGATGATCCCGCAGTCATAAAGTCAGGGCACTTTATGAAGCAGTGTCGAGCTGCATATAGCCAGGACTGCAGTAGCAACCGTCACCACTTTATACCTGGCTCACATTATTCCCTAAAAATGTGCCATAACGTTCTTAGCAGGAATATGTACTTCATATCAGATTATCTAGTTTTCAAAATAGACTCACCTCTATGGCTCTGGGCTCAGACAAGTTAGTAAAATTCACTGTGCCTTTATTTCCTCATCTTTAAAGTAGAGCTGAGAGTTCATATATAAATATCTTGTTTAAATAAAATAAAAATAAATTTCACATAAATCCTTCAGCAGATAATAAATGCTACTTCAATGTTATTAATTATTTAAAGGGATTGCTACTTACTGGACATTCCAATGCACTTTGATGCTACTAAAGACAAGATGGGACTCCCCAGGTGTCTAAATAAATCATAAGCACTTGATTTACCATCAGATAAAGAATTAGAGCTTTAATTTTATACGTCCCTGCTGTATGCACAGAACTATGCTAAGTAGTTTTACATACATTTAATCATTGAATTATCACAGATTTTACACAGAAGGTTGCATATGATTTAAGAAATGGGGGAACAGAGATACACAGATGATAAATAATGTAATCAGAATCATATAATTAGAGCGATAATTCAAACTCAGCAGTTTAGACCAGAAGACCACGTTAGCTATTCCATACTACTGTTGTTGCCATTGAAAGAGCTCTAGGCATTTTCTCTAAGAAAGTTTCTCGAAGAGTCAACCAGTCTGTGTTTGATGTATTTGCTGCTGTGACTTCCAAAGCTCCGTGGGTATCCAAAGAATTTGCCTTACTATAATTATTTTTTCTCTCTTGGAATTTCTTAACATGGTTTGCAGAAACTGTTCCACATTTTTTGTCTTTCATATCACCTTATTCTGCCCGATATCCGATTCTTAGTAACTGAGTTTTATAGGATTCACTGAGAAGGAGTAAATGAAATACCTAGCTAGCACAGTACCTGTAATAAATGAAGTACTTATTAAGATGCGTTTCAGTTTTCTCTTTATTATTCACCCCTCTTAAACCTCCAGATCAATTTCAGTAAGATGGAAATCACCATGGCTGTTCTCCGGAAAGTCATTATTGATCATGATATCTTCCCATAGGAAATTAAGTTTGTGCTCGGATATAACAGATGAGAACATTTTAAAATGAGGTAAGACAGTCCACTCAATAGGCTAGATAGGCTCTTGGTTCTGGAACACATTTTGGTGTCATGCTGTATTCGATTCTTTAAGTCTTTAAAAATCAATCAATCCATCAAGAAAACAAGACATTTTCTTTCAGTTCAATTATTCATATTTGAATAAAAGAACTTTGACAAGAAACTGTACAGGAATGAATTGCACAAAGACGAACCAGCCCCTTAATGTGGGGAAACAAGCACACACTTTGCAGCCAAATAAGCTTGAGTTTAGATCCTGAATTTAGATTCTTGGTCTTCTTGGATTCTGTTAGGAGAGACTGCACAGGCTATTTTCACTTTCTGGCTTTACTTCATCCACAAAGTGAAGTCGGAGGCAGGAAGGGTAGGATAAAGGTGAAAATTTATCCTGACATCTTTAGGATTTAGCACTGAAAATCCTACATCCCAGGAAACCTCTCACTCCCTGGAAAAGAACACATACTGTAAGTCTGTTGTGAGGATTTAATGAAATGACCATGTGAAAGGCCTCTAGACTAAACTTTGAAACAGTTGTAAATAATATACTAATGATTTTGATTTAAATACGTGTGTGGGAACTTTCTGTTTGAGATTAGGTTCCATGTCATCAGACCCTGAGGTGTAGTTTCTTGTACAAGTGGTTTAGTTTGAGCACAGTCAGGTGATCGCATGAGGATGTGAGAGAAGCAAATGAAACTGGACCAGGTGAGATGTCAGTTCAGCCGAACTTCAGCCTTAGCGGGATCCCCTGGGAGGTTCCGATGTATAACTAGCACCGTAGCATTGCTCCACTTTGAGACAAGAGGACTGTCACTTTGCACCTGTATCATTCAGTGGCTGTGTCCAGGTCACCCTAGAGTACATTTCTAACTATCGGCAGTTCTTGGAAGGCACATGAGCCCTTTAAAGACCCAATATTATGTACCAGAGAATGGGTGCCCCAACCTGCAGAGGGCGGTGGGTGAAATATTGCCAAGAACAGCTGCTACACTGCTCAGGAAAGTCTTCAAGACAATTCTGTTGTGCTCTTAACTGTTTATACTTTGGGTTTCTCATATAAGAGAAATCATGGGCTATTTAAGTTCATTTTCTGACTTATTTCACATAACATTATAGTTTCAAGGTGAATAAGAAAGAAGGAGACAGAGCTTTGATGCAAATAGAAAAGGACCAAGAGATGGAGGGAGGGATCAGGAAGAAGGGAAAGAGGATGGATAAAGAATTAAGATGTGTTATGGGCGTACCAACACCCCAGGACGAATGTAACAGTATATATCACAAACATAATCTAATAAAAATCAAACGAAATTCTAGCAGTGAGTTTAAATGATAGAACCCAATTCAACGTACGTCACCACTTCAGAACTTATGTTTTGAAACTTAAAAGTTTTGCCACTTTCCTTATTTACTGTCATTTTAAAAATTGATGGTTGTTTGTCTGAAAGGGATTTTTTAACTTCTTGGAAGAAAGTACCGTTTCCCTAGAAACAGTATCATTGTTGCTTCTGGCTGGTGTGCATGGTGGATGCTCTTTAATCCATTAGCCTTCAATGGGAAATCTGAAAACCTTGAGATGCAATTTAGAAAAGAAATGAAAGTTGATTTTTAAATCTTAGCTAATATAATATGGTAGATTCCTGTAATTTAAAACAAGTGCCAAGGTTAAGTAGAACACATCTTCTCCAGGGATCCATATAATTTAGAAAATGTTTCAATTAGTCAGCAGGATTAGCATCACTGATTGCCCATCAACAACTAGAAAAAAAAAAGACATAAAAAAATACTTTAAGGCAAATGACTAAATGAGCTTGTCAGCAAGTTTATGCATGTAGAGTGATTTTAATCTCCTCAGATATAGAAATTTTCAAGAAAAGAAATTCATATTAAGAAATGAATTAAATTTTCAGTAAGGAAAGTAATCACTGACTTAGGAGAGGAGAGTGTTCCTGGTGGGGTGAGGCATCTCAGTTCACATTCTAAGATTTTTCTCCACCCTTTTTGTTTTTCAGTCTTATCTTTCAGCACACACAACAATGGAGTGCATGTGATCCTGTGCATTTTGCAATTACTTGGTTTTTAAAATTAACGCAGTCATTTCTTATAATAGATACAAGTGGATTCTTAAATATAGAACAAATTGCATCATTGTAAATGTGGATGTAATCACCAGTGAGAGGATTGTATATCTGAGATCGTTTCTATAATGTAGTTGCATTAAAACTCATTTAGTACACACCACAGAGAAATACAATTTTGCATTGTTAGACTAAAAACAAAAAGATGATAACATATTTTCAGGGGAGAAAACTTGTATTCTTTTACTTTTAGTGTAGACATTTATTTATATCTATGCATTTCTATATTTCTATCCTTCTTCCTCTATCACAGTGGCTACATATTGCAGTTGAGCCTGCCAAGACTCAACAAATACCAACACATTCCATTTTTTTTTGAAAAATATTCAGAAAATATGTGCCATGGACCAACAACTATGAGGGCTGCTGGAAATTCCTGTGTGCCCTCAATTCCCTACCCAAGTTATCCCTAATTTACATGATTAGTTTCTACATTAAAATAGAAATAGGAATTTCCTGTATTATGACATGAACATTATATTATCACTGACCACTAATAACTTTATGTATTTAACACCTAAAATAGAATAAAATAGTATGTTGAAAGTAATGGAAGCACATAAACAATAATTTCACCCCACACAATAAGTCTTTTTAATTTCTTAACCCCGTTGCCATCTTTTTTTAATTTTTAGATTCATGATTTCTGCTCTCTCCTGACATTACAGTAAATAAGCTGATGAAACTGCAGTATTTAAAACCACTTTCCAATTTCCGACCTCTTTCTGCCCAGTAGGAGTCATCTTTACACTCTAATTCTAATTGAGGCAAGATAAACAGGTTACTGTTCTCTTGGAAAGCAAGATTAATGAACAGAAAAGGGAAGTTAAAGCTTCATGCCCTGTTGAACTCAAGTGGCCAGCACTTTTCTCCTGCTGGTAGCTCAGAGAGACATGCTTCGACATGAGCACTCGAGTCAAAACTCTTGAGAATGCCAGTTCCATCTTGTGCCGTGGATTTAGATAAACATCTACCTTGAAGCTTCTGGAAAACTGAACCTGTGAGCCTTCCTTGTACCCAGCCCAGAAAGCCCAAGCATTTGCCTACCTGTGTTGACCCATAGTGTGTGTCACTTAGTGACATGGACAAAAATGCCTGCATTGTTTTTTACTAAGCATTTGCCTACCTGTGTTGAGCCATAGTGCTGTCTTCGACTTAGTGACTTGGACAAAATTGCCTGCATTGTTTTTTACTAAGACATTCGGGATTCAGACTTCATACATTTCATTTCACATTTGTGTAGGGCTTAGTCTTTATGTAAAGCTGCAGAACTCTTGTTTAGCCCAGTCCTTAAAAATTACCGATAGGGCTGGGGGTGTAACTCAGTGCTGAGAACTTGGCTGGCGTGCTTGAGATGCTGAGTTTGATTCTCAGCACCTCCATGATCCTCAGCCATTCAATCAATCAGTAAATAATTTTGAATGAATAAATAAATGATTGCACTAAATTTTTCACTTTAATAATATTTAAGGCTTTTGATATCCCTTTCTGTGGTGATCTGGAATTAGCCTGAATAACCAGTCCTAAGTAGTTATAAGACACTTACAAAGATGGAAGAACTCACGGTCCTTGTAATACCTCCCCTGTAGATTAATTTCCGCTAATGTCAACAACCATTTACCAAATTATTACTAAAATATTGCTGGTACCTTAAAATTTAGTGTTAGTTATATTCATGTAGAGTGTAGTTACCTAAATTTTAAGAATATATCACAATATACAAAAAAAAAAGAAAATAAAGAATTAAAACTTTAAAGATAATTACTCACCAAATTGAATTGTAACTTTAAAAAGTATTAAAGAATGGTGTGATCATATTTGTGACTTTACCATCAATTTCGCATTTGTGTAGGGCTTAGTCTTTATCTAAAGCCGTATGACTTCAAATTCCGAGAAATATACACTTCCCAGCAGATTTTTTCCCCAAAAAATTATAATGAGAAAATTACCATTTCCAGAATATTTGCTGAAAGACTGTAAATATCCGACTTACAAACATTCGAGTTGCAAGCTGTCACCGATACTAAGGGACCTCACAGATGAACATTTGTAGATGTGAACAGATCACACAAGCGGCTCACGTGTCTGTGGACAGTGTCACAGTGTGCTGCTGTGTGCTGACTGTACAGTGTGATCGTGTACAGTAGTACCGAGCTCAGTCAGTGCCCAGCATGTCCAGAAGCAAGAGGAAGAGCAGCGGTGACGTGGAGGGGACTGCTGGGAAGCACAAAGCAGTGTACAGTGTATATTTATGTCAGAGGTGTGTAAGACTCACTCTGTGGGACTTAGGAAAGAATCCAGTTTACGAACATTCTCCCAGAATGGAACTCAGAACTCATTTGTAAATCGGGGACTTATGTAGCTTACTGATTGATACAATCTAAGTCTTACAGAGATTGGGACGCTTATCCTTTGGCAAGTAAGACTCTGAGCAATGGACATGGCAGTGATGCCTCATATTGGATTTGGAGGGATTGAATGAGCACATCAGTGCACTCTGAAGAGCACGTTGCACAGAAATTAGTAAGAGCCTATATGTGCTACCTATTACTAATCATGTAGCAGCGTGACAACTAAATGAAAAGCTTCAGTTACCTATCAGTTGTGGATTTCAACTGATTAAATTGATCAAATGTTCAGTTAGCTGATCAAAGCTTGTTTCCAGCTGTTCGAAGCTTGTTTCCTTGGTGCACTGAGTATTTAGAAAGACAAGGCATCCTCAGATTCTCAAGCAATCATGCTCTTGTATTTTATCTCATAAATACCTGCGATCATGTGTGAGAGACCATAACATTGATGATAGTGCCTCCCTTGACGATTATTCCCAACTTTTTCCGCTTAGCACCATGTAAAGGAATCTGAGGATTTACTATAACTGAGGGTGAAATTAAAAAGTATAACATGCTTAGAAAGAGATCTGAGAATATTTTATTATAATAACCCTCACTGAGGAGATAAAAAGTCTAGGAAGATTGATTCCTGCAAAATTACATTAATCTCAGCTGTGATTCCTTCCTTACATCTGGAAACTGAATTTTCTCAACTATGGTGTGGTCGTTTCCATTTGCTAAACTAAATCATAACCTGAGCAAGTATGGTTGAAACCCTGCCTTGAACTTGGATCTGTTCGTGTTGTTCTATATCCCGTCAGTGGGTAAGCTGTGGACACCGGTATTCTTAGTGCATTTTGTATACTTTTTACTGCTCTGTATTTGCAAAAATTATTGTTTTTGTTTTATTTGGTGGTTGTTGTTGTTGCTGGGGCTTGGACGCAAGATCTCACACATAATAAGCACACGTTATACAACTAAGCTATATTTCCAGCCTGGTATAACTTCTGGTAATCACTTTTCTTCTCATTCTAGGACTGACTCTGATCTGAATGTGACCCTTTCATCTATAATGGGAGTGAACAAATCTGGCTGCTCCCTATTCTAATAATCTTTGAACCAGTCTTTATTCTGTCCCAGCCCCCTTAGTTTTCGCCTCCATAATCCCCAATTAACTGCCAAGCTGTACTCTTCTTTCCATGCTCTAGGCAGAGGGAAGCAACAAAAAAAACAGGGAGGACAGGTCAGCCTACGAAAGGGCAGCACAACTTACACATGACTACTTGTAAGGGCACAAGAACTTCTAGTGGGGCTCCATCTTGGCCACATGCCCAAAACTGGGCCTCTGTTTCTGTAGAGGAAGCTAAACAAGGCTCTGATAGGTCCAGTGTTATACAACCATCCCTCCCTGCTTCTAAATAAATAAATACTAATTCCTATTATTTTATTTGAGCTTCTAAATGCAGACCTGTGTTACAGTAATGCAAAGCTGATAATGTAATCTAAAGAACCGTAAATTCCGAACCGGGGAGAACCATGTCTATTTGCTGCTGCAGATGTCGACAGCCGAGTGCCATTCAATTCAGCACTTTAGTTTGTTCTTTATAAAATTAATCCTTATAACTTGATGATAATGTATTAAAATGAAGTGCTGATTAGGGCTGACCCCATGGCAGTTAGTTCAAGAAGTAAAAAAAAAAAAAAAAAAAAAAAATTAAATGAAGTATTTTGGGCAGGCAGTGTTTTGCCTCTTCTGGTGGGACTTGTACCTCAGAGGTTGCTTTCAGGGAAGAGCAAATGCAGAGGCAGCAATGGCGGGGCCCTGGGGAGCGGTGGTTAAAAGATGCAACCTCGCCTCACTGATTTTGTTAATTAGAGAGAAATACAGCTGGAATTGAAGAAGTCTGATTATACATTATTTAGTGTGATTGTCCTATTTTTATGTTTTGTGATTGTACAAATTTGGCTTTTAAATCTGACATAGTTGAGTTCTTAGTTGAGTCAGAGAATTAGTTCATAGTTGAGTCAAAGAATTGTTATTTTTTAATGTTACCTATTAAATTTTGCCTCTAAAACTAATGTGTAAAGTAACTAAAACTTTTTTTTTTAGCATTTTGCCTGTGCCAACTACTGTGTAAGGCACTTTATAGCCATCACATGTTACACATACATCAGAGGATGCACAGGTAGATTTTATTACAGTTTTACCAATGACAATACTGAATGTTATGTAAAACCCTACTAGGAATGCCGGGGCATGTGGAAAGCCAGTTTTTCCAGCACCATTTACCAAAGAGGCTGTCTTCCACTGAGGATGTTCAGTCACATAGCTGGTTACAAAGTCAACATTCAAAAATCAATAGCATTCCTGTACACAAATTCACTGAGAAAGAAATTAGAGAAGCCACACCCTTCACCGTAGCATCAAAAAATAAAATAATATAAAAAAGAAACACTTAGGAAACTAACAAAAAAAGTAAAAGAAATTTACTTTAAAAACTACAGTGCTCTGAAAAAGGAGAGCAAAGAGAGTATCAGAAAATGGAAAGATATACCTTGTTTTTGGGTAGGAAGAATATAGTAAAAATGGCCATACTTCATAAACTACTGTACAGATTAAGTGCAACCCCAATCAAAATAACTATAGCATATCTCATGGAATTATAGAAGACAACCCTAAACTTCATTTGGAACCAGAAGAGACCAAGAATAGCAAAAACAATTCTGGGTGCAAAGGCAAGGCGGGAGGCATTACAATCACTGATTTGAAATTATACTACAAAGCTACTGTGATAAAAACAGCATGGTACTGGCAAAAACAAAAAACAAAGCAAAATAAAAAAAAAAAACAGACCCAAGGATCAGTGGAACATCTAGAAGATGCAAAAACAACACCGAACACACTCAACCACCTTATTTTCAACAATGGGTGGTGTATATTTATTTACTTTCACTGATGGGACTCTATTTAGAAAGAACTAGAACCAGCGGTATCTTAATTACTGAGATTCAAAGTGTCGTGGACCAAATTCTGTCCTCCGAAGTACTGTATTTAGATGCATGTAGGAAAGGCTTAAGGTAACATCACCAATCTAAGTGTAGAGTGTGACCCTAGCTAAATGTAGTTTCTGTAAAAATAACCTCCATTATATTGAAGATGAGCCCCTGGATTGCATTGAAATTGTTTTCATATGTGTGTCTTTTATGGCATGATTCTAGGGTAAGAAGAGATGTACATTTAGTGAAATGAATTAAAGTTACGTGTACAGTTTTGTTACGTATAGATGATATTATTCGGTGCTTACGTATATTTTTCTGTCTGTGTATTCATCCTTCCATATATTCATGTATTTATCTATATATTGAAATATCCAAGAAAACTCCTAGTAAAAGAAAAAAAAATATGGCTACTTTCTTGATTTATTAATAGTGATATTAAATTGTTTTATTTTTGTTGTAATTTATAAACTTAATAATATTTAATTTCAAAACAAGAACTACCTTTACCTGATTACTAATGATTGTAAGAATTACATAGGAAGTAATTACTGCTAATTTACTACAAACAATACATCACAATAAAATGAAGGTTGAACTGCTATTAATCAATTCAATTATATAAAGCTTCCATTAGAAGAAGCAAAGAAACATGATCTTTTCTTTAAGATGACTATAAGAATAGGAACATGCTTTTCAAAATAAAAATTATTATCCCAATTATAAATGCTGTTATACTGGTATTGTTTCAATAAAAAATGACCTTGCAAGATTTGAAAAATGAGGTACAATTACACCAAGAAGCATACTCAGAGTTGGGGATTTAGCTCAGTGATAGACCACTTGCATAGCAAGTGTGAGGCCCTGAGTTTGATCCCTAACCCCACCCCCATAAAAGAAGTGTACTTTCTAAGGTAATGGTTACTTCATAAGGATCATTTCATTTTCTATTTTTATGAGTATTAGGGAAATGATTATTTTCTGTGACGTTAAAAATTAGAAAAATTTATCTTTATTTCTCTTTCACCTGAAGTTCTTAAGTAGTAGTAGAACATATTTTATTTCGTAGTACTCAACAGTCAGTTCAGCGTGTTTGCAGAACACCTACAAGGTGTCCAACTATTACTAAGCACTTAAAGAATAAAGTGAGGAATTGAAGCCTCTCACCTTGCAGACTCCTTCCATATTATTACACAGACAAGATATACAAACCAATTTAATGTGGTGGTATGAATATTTTCCCACATAGTGTGTATGATTAAATGTTTTTGCAAAACTTTAGCCTGGACATCTCCTTTCAAGATATTTTTTGGTTTAAATAGTTCCTTCTTTTCCTAAATGGTTCTTTATTAATGTTTCATTTCTCAGGTGGGATGCAGAAATCCCCAAAGCTGGGGGAGGGAGAATGCTGTGAGATGGTTTCAAACTGACTCATTCTGGCTCTCTTAGTAACAGTCTTTCTGAGGCAAATGGACATGATGCGTGTCAATCAGCTTTCTCATCCCTGAGACACAGTATCTGACACCCACATCTTCAAAGAGGAGAGGTTTGGTTTGCCTCGCTGTTCCAGGGATTCAGTCCGGGCATGGCTGGCTCCAAGGCAGAAACATCATGGTGCAATGGTGAGATAGGGCAAAGCTGCTTCATTCCTGGCAGCGAGAAGCAGAGCAAGAGAACAGTGTTGGAGATGAAGGGACAGAAACCATATATAGTACCCAGATCGTGCCTCCACGGCCCAACCAGGCAGCCCCTACATTGTACTCCCCTGAGGGGATCCCAAAGGCAACCAAGGTGACGCTCCACCCAACCTGCTATAACTAGTTTGGCAGAATTCCTTCTTTGTACATAATGCACACTGACTCTCTGGCTGTTCAATTCAGTGAAGACAAAAGTCATTCATAGATTCAATGGATATTTGTTGGCTTCTTAACTTCTGCTCGACCTGGTACATAATGCCAGAAGAATGAAACAGTGCAGACAGCCAAAGGCATTTGTTGCTTTCACGACATGTGTAGTCTTGGGGTGCAGGCAGATAGCGAGCAGCTCAAAACCAAGTGATGGCAAGAGAAAGATTATGTGCTATGAGGGAACATAACAGGGTGTGGTTACAACGTTTTCCTGAAGAGTTAGTATTTAAAAGGAGTATAAAGAATAAATGTTCAGTATACGAAGAATAGAAAGGCAAAACAGTACTAAATATAAAAGCCCAAAATGAAAAACAATTGTAAGAAAGAAAACAAACTAACAAAAGTCATAGTGACTATCACACAAGGAAGAAAGAAACATGACACAAAGTTTGAGGAAAAAAATCAAACACAAGGAAAAATAGAAACAGTGCCTTTGTAGAGGAGGACGGGAAGAAGGGTTGAAGGGAAGACAGGGGAATGGAAAAAAAAAGAATTAAGATATATTATTTGCAGGTACAGATTCCACATGATGAATGTG